>SKCR01045583.1:0-46946 GCA_019454045.1 Zanthoxylum bungeanum | reverse complement strand
TTCCAATCACAACCAAAATGATTTGTACATCAAATATACATTAAAAACAGAGTTCTGAAAAATTTTCCAGATTTTTCAGTAATTACGAAATGCCCCTAAACTTTACATTTTGATCATTTTAGTCCTAATTTGTCAAATACATAATTAGGTGATTTCAAATCACTACCAAAATTATCTATACATGTATTATACATGAAAATACAATTTTACAATTCAATAAACCAATTTTTCCCAAATTTCTGAATAGGTCCCTCAACTTTCCAAAAATTGCACCTAGTCCAAATCGGTTCAAAATAATTCAAGATCCAGTCCAATAAATACCAAAATTAATATGAATCATATATACATCATTAATTAACACATATATGAAAAGCCCCAAATTTGGATAGGGTTATGAATCCTAATTTCTCAAAAATATCCAAATGGCCAATTACACCAAAATAATAAAATTCAACACTTTAATTCAATCCTTACTACACCAAACAAGTCTCACCACCATGAAACAACTCAAGAACAATTCTAGGTCATTTATGAGTGGCTAGGAAACTCTAGAATGACTACTAAGTTATCAAATAACCAAAAGTAAGCTTAATAGCACTTAATAAGATTTCTTTACTAAATACACATGTTAACACCTTTCATTCATGCTTCAGACAAACTTATTACAAACCCAAGAGAATAGAGAAAACATAACAACATCCTATGTTGAAGTCTAAAGACATAGAAACAATTTTCAAGTAAAGAAAAGTATGAAATTACCTTAATTTTCAAGTCTTTCTTCACAAATCTCCTTTAGCACTTAGGTTTTCTCTCAAATCCCTTTTTTTGTAATCTATTTTTGAAGCCAAAATTTGAAGCAAAATGAACAAATTGAAGCTTATAATGATAAAGGATGACCGACTTAAGCAAAGGGCAAAATGGGAATTTTGTTTTTTGTAAATTTAATCAATATTAATTAGGAAATAGCCGGAAAAACCCTTAAAGCGTTTATTTATCGTTTAACCATTAAACGATCTATAAATAATCAATATTATTTATAAAAGTAACCCTAGTGCTCTACGAGTATGTTTCATTAGTGAGACTCTCTAAATTCAGGCATATCCGTCACGAAATCTAATTTCGTGTCCATAATCTACCCACATGTAAATTATGACGATCACAGATAAACTCGTTGAATCATACAGGTCGAGATCATCGTATACGTATAATCCCTCTGTCACAAAGTATTCGGATTATCCCAGAGATATAGATAAAAACATCAACTCTCTATTGGTATAATCTCGTCGTTGATTCTATTAGCAATCTCTTAATAACACTCATAACTAACTTCTATAGTGTACCACGAGCCCATGGATTTAATAGATGGCTAATTGCACATTGAATACATATTCTATGTACACAAAACTGACGGATCCTATCTTGATACACACATGATATCTCCACACCCAACAAACAGACGGAGTTCTGATCTAAATAAATCGGTGACGTGACTGCCATCAAAGTGTGGAGGATACCTCATACATCCACAGTGGTATCCCAAGTCAAGGGACCACTATGCTCACTTGACCCGAGAAGATTCCTATTGACGTTTGTGTACAATATATTAGGAAATCCTCGGTGAGTTGTTCAGTGTTTATCCACTATAAACATCTGCACGTCTATACGAGTCTCCCCAGACACATAGTTCATTGGGATAAACCATCGGACCAAGACTCGATATACGACGTGTACTGGTCTCAGCGGAGTTTACTAACCGATCCGTGTTTGTAAATCTTGACCAAGAACTTTATTTGATAATATATTTCTGGTAGTGTCACTTCCTAATGTTAATTACAAATTACTTTGTAACTGCGCACTACATTATATATTATCGGGTCTTTGTCTAATATATACATATACATAAATCATATTTAGTTTCAGTCTAATCGTAATTAGATCGAATATGTACATAAAAGAAAGAAGTATTACCATAAATAAATAATATTATGGAAAAATAAAATTATTCGTATTCATCAATCGGACATAAATACGATCTGGATTGGCACTCTGAGCACCAACCCTGACACACATAACCAATCACCTCAAACAGAAGCCATGAATAATTAATATGCCACAATGGGGCCATAGCCACGAAGAGCTTCTTATGATCAAAAGCCACAATTGGGTAATAATAAACCACCATGCACAAGTTCGGACTCTCACATAGGAACGAGTCGTCACCGTCCAAATTGCACCACTCGGTGCCGCGTAACAATTGCGGCAACGGGACAATGATGATCAATAAGGTGGGCCAAAATAGGACTCTACAGATGCAAATGTCGCAACGGGGTAATATAATCTCCAAGATGTGTGCCACAATTGGGCTCCACATATACCAATTTTTAATATATCTAATTTTAATTTTTTACTGATCTAAATCCGATCCAATTCACATTTATACTACCATGTAAATATTTATAAACAAAACAATAAACTCATTATAGTCGCGTCGTACCGTCCAATGCATAATTTCACATTTCCAAAAACATGGCTAATATTATGATACATTTCACATTATTTACATAGGCATAATATATATATATATATATATATATATATATATATATATCTAAAACCGTAATCAAGATGAGTAGAGAATCCTCACCTCAATCCCATAATTGAAGCATAAAATCGATGTCACAATGATGCTCAATATTTTCGAACTCTTCCGTCAGTCTAACGGTAATAAAACTTTCTTCAGACCCATCTGACATGCTTTACGAGGTATACAGGTCCTACTGACTAGTGACCGCCCAATGGTCACCTTAAAGTGACATCTCGAAACCTGAGATGTAAAATGTACCACACCAAACTCCAGTATAAATCTAACTGAAAATCGGTATGTTTCTGTTTAAAACATAGACTATCCACTCATAACCCAACACCACAAATGCCGATCTGAGGCCTACAACAACCATACATCCACAATTCACAACCAAATAACAATGGAAAGTAACATTACAAAACTCAAAACTCAATAAATTAAATGATCCAAAATTGATAAATAATACACGTAAAAAAATACAACAAAAATATAAAGTTTGGTGTTCGAGTTCGAAACTGCACCAAATGATGGAACCAACACATCAGAAACATCGAAGACCACAAATTTCCCAACTCACGGTGGTGCGTGGCCTCCACGCACTGTCATAAACTTCAGCACGTGGGACCCACGTGCCGGTGAACTCTTATACTGCAACTGCTAGACCATTCGTGATGTCCGCAGATGAATGTGAAAATCACATTCCTAAATGAATTCCTCGATGAGGATATCTCTATGGAACAACCAGAAGGTTTTATATCCAGTAAGACTTCAATCTTGGTTTGTAAGCTCAAGAAGTCTATATATAGACTTAAACATGTATCCCGAAGTTGGAATCGTCATTTTGATGAGATAATTAGATTATCTGGATTCATCAAGAATGAGGAAGAACCATATGTTTATAAGAAAGTTAATGGGATCATGAAAGTATTCTTTGTATTGTATGTAGACATTTTTTTATCATTTGAAATGATATAGGATTGATGCGAAGTGTGAAAGCGTACCTTTTTCAAGAACTTGTCCATGAAAGACATGGATGAAGCTTCATATATACTAGGTATAAGGCTCTGTCAGGATAGAGTTAGGAAACTTATAGGGTTGTCGCCATCCACGTACATAGATAAAATATTAGAAAGGTACAATTTTACCAATTCCAAGGCAATAAATATACCTTTTCGATATGGCATACATATTTCGAAGAAAATGGCAACTCAAATTGAGGAAGAGAGAGTTAGAATGTCTAACTTTCCATCTTCTTCTTGTATTGGAAGCATTATGTATGATATTCTATGTACAAGACCTGACATTAGTTTCGGTATCAGTGTGACTAGCCGGTATCAATTTGATCCCAATAATGATCATTGGACAGTTATGAAATATATCCTAAAATATCTTAAGGGTACTAAGGATAAGTTTTTAATATATGGAGAAGATGAGCTACAACTTAAGGGTTATACACACACCGATTTCCAGGGAGATCCGGATGATATAAAGTCTACATCCGAATACATATTTACCCTTAATGGAAGTGCGGTTAGTTGGCGATGTTAAAAGCAAGGCTCAACAACATATTCCACTATTGAGGCGGAATTTATAGCAGCTTAGGAAGCTGCTAAATATCCTCTTTGGATTAGAAATTTTATCAAAAAATTTGGCATTATGCCAGGTATTGTGGATTCGATCCCATTATACTGTGATAATAGCTGAGCCATTGCGCAGTCTAAAGAGCGAAGAGAGCGTTCCAAATCTAAACACATGGAAAGGAAATATCACATGATTAGAGATTATTGAACGAAAAGATATAGTGGTCTTAAGAGTTCAAGGACAAGAGTGTAGGGGTTTTAGCGCAGCGGAAGCGCGTGGTTCAGGCGAAATCGTAACTTTAAAAACTTTTAAAGTTACCAAATAAATTATTCAATATCTAATATGAATAATTCATTCATATTTCACCTAGACATATTTATTCGATATCAAATAATGACATAAATAAGTTAGAAACACTAAGAAACTTCTTACGAAAAATGTTTTTTCCGCAAAATGGCATAAAATGCGTTTTTGTCTGAACCAACCAACCAACACACATTGGGGCTGCCCAGGTTAGCTCCAATAGTGCTTGGGCATTTCATGGGCTTCTCAAACAGTGACCAATTTACTGTATGGACAGCGGACATTCGGTAAGCCCAAACCTCACCTGGTAACGCCATTTTTCACCGTTTTCGCATATTTCAACTCCGAAATAATTTCTGAAAATTTTTCCAATGCCCAAAATACATCCAATACATTTATAAAACATAATTTTCATCACCAAAATCATAGAAATTCCATATCTGACTTGGTTACTAAAAATATCATTTTTCATGCTTTAAATCCAAATTTCTCAACATTAATCATATTAATACTAACACCAACCAAAGTCACCAAAAATAAAGAACTCAAGAACAATTCTAGTAGTTACAAGAGTGGTCATAACACTCTAGAATGGCAACAAGTCATCAAATGAAAAAATTGAACTAATATTACACTAATATCATTCAATCTAACTTCACACATACATTTAGCCTCCAAATCCATCCTCCAAATCAAAAAGGCCCAAAATCCAAGAAAGGATGAAACCCTAGAACTATTCTAGATGCTCAAGAATAAGAAAAAAACTTTCTAAGCTTAAGAATATTAAAGATTACCTTAAAATCTCCAAATTTCCTCAAGTTTTCTTCTTGATTTGTTCACTTTCTCTCAAGTTTTCTCGCAAGAATCATTTTGGAAGCTCTCTAAAAAGGTGGAGGCTTGGCCATGACTAAAAAAATGAAAGAGAAAACAATTTTCCCTTTTATATATAGCTAGGGACGAAATTGGGGGGATGGGTATTTTAGTCTTTTTCAAATTTTATTTAATAAGCCTTAATTTACTTGTTCAATTTGAACACTTCAAGCTTAAAAAAGTCACGCCATTTGTTACCAATAATATCTCACCACTTATCATACTAATTATGTCTTATGGATGGTTATTTAATTTCTAATTATTTAATTATTTAACAATTAGATAACTAAATAATTAATTAATATAAATATCTATATATGTATTTTTATTTACATTAAATAACAAAATACATATATTAATGACATGTGTCAAAATCTCATTTGGCAATTAATTAATATGTATCAAGTAAAATTTTATATCATATACAAATACATATTAATTATAAATTGACCAAAATCCCCTAATTCATGTATTTTTGTTTAACCGATTAAATGATTCGAATTAACTCATTTAATCCGATGAAGTATTATGAATAATCTGTATTATTCATAACGCGTTGCCCAAGTGCTCAACGAGTACACTTCATATTGTGGGACTCTCTAAGCTTAGATTTATCCGTCACAAAATCCAATTTCATATCCATAATACACCCACTCAAGAATTATGACGACCACAGATAATCTCGCTAAACTATGCAAGTCGAGGTCATTGCATACGTATAATCCATCCGTCATAGGCTATCAATATTATACTGGGGATATAGATAAGAACGTCAAATCCCTAAGGTATAATATAGTCGACTTTCAAATTTACGATATCTAAATAACACTCGGAACTCGCTTCCGAAGTATACCACGGCCATGGATTTACTAGATCACAAATACGTACATGATACATATGCCATGTACACATGACTGACTGATTCTATCTGATACTCACAAGATATCATGAGCATCAGTCCACACCCAACAATTAGGCGGAGGTCTGATCTAAATAGATCAGTGACGTGACTGCCATCAAAGTATGAAGGATATCTCACATATCCACAGTGGTATCTCAAGTCAAATGACCATTATGCTACTCGACTCGAGAATATTCCTATTGACGTTGGTGTACCATCTATTAGAAAATCTTCGATGAGTCGTTCAGTGCTTATGAAATAAAAACTTACAAGTCTATACGAGTCTCCCAATACTCATGGTTCATTGGGATAAATCATAAGACCAAGTCTCGATATACGACATTTACTGGTCTCAGCGGATTTTACTAACCGACCCATGTTAGTAAATCTTGACCAGGAACTTTATTTGATAATATACTTCTAGTAGTGACACTTCTCAATATCAATTACAAACTACTTTATAACTGCGCACTACAAAATATATTATCGGGTCTTTGTCTAATGTATACATATCATTAAATAATATTTAGTTTCAATCTAATCGTAATTAGATCGAATATGTATATAAAAGCAAAAAGTACTACCATAATTAAGTAATATTATGGAAAAATGAATTGTTCGTATTCATGAATCGGACATAAATACGATCCGGATTGGCACTCCCAACACCAACTCTGACAATTTTCACCACATGCTCTAGTACCAATTCACGGTATCATATACATATCTAAATATGTATTGCATACGCATGGTCCTCAAAAGCTAACCTAACACTCAAGAGGTAAGCAACAACAAGTAAACCCGCTATAACATATTGAGTTTGTCCAACAAACCCAATCGTTTCTCTTAGCAAACATCAGTCATATATTGTATAACCTAAGTTATACATCAATATGACTCAGATACGACATCAATATTGTGTTACCGCTACTAAGTTGTCAATATATTTAGAGATCAAATCCAAATATTATGAGACAACCACAAGCACAACACTAATATCAAAACTTCTAATCTATATGGTCACTATGCAACTTCATAAGTCAATACTTCATAAGTTACAACTAATTCCACTAATACAGTAGAATCAACCGTGACACTCCCACTACATATTTTCTGACTCTATATGACGTAGACTGTCTAACGTCATAATTAGACTCAAAACTAATATGACCCTAATGGTTGCGTATTATATTCCCATGAATAAGAAACTCGTTCTTAATATCTCAAAGATAACAAAGAACATGTTTCAAGACACATCATATTGTCTATGACATATCAAAATAGTTCATAACAATTATGACTAAATTGTAATTTTTAATCGCACATAATATAGTATTCATTATGCCATCATCCTATAATGCGTAAGATTGACTGGACATTTGATAAGCGGTAAATATATCAATATTTATTGTCCCTTTTACATAATATTTTGTATAGTTTCTTGAGATTTGTGAATATTTTGATGTGTTTTGTGTTATTTCATAGATAAATAAAATAACAAGACTCTCTTGAATTAAATTAGGGCCTAAACGGCGAATATCGGATGAAAATGGCAAAATTGGAATTTTGTGTCGCGACGCGCAACACTTCTACGTCGCGATCGCTAAAATACACCGGCCACGTATCAACATCACAGTAATTTTGCTATCATGCACCGAACACGTGTCATCATCCCATGCTGCCGACATTACATGTCATTGCTTATGTCAGCATCATGATGCGCACAACTTCACGCGTCGCGATGCCGAGCTAATAATTCTACTGACAGCCACGTGTCATCATCGTATCGAATCAACAACACGTCGCGACGCGTAAGTGTTTTGTGTCGCGACGCGCGGTTTGCCTATAAATTGAAGCTCAAATCAGAAGGAAAATTCATACCTTCTTATGGGGATTTCCTTAAGAATACTAAGAAGATTATATCTTATTTGTTTATTTACAGCTTTTTGTATTTAATTTTTATTTTACGCAATAGTTCTTTCTTTATTTTACTTTTCAGTCTTTAGTTCACTTTTCAGTAAGAGGAGGTAACTCCCCTCTGTTGGGGTGAAGGGTAAAACTTTTATTACAAATATTTAGATTAATCTCCTTTAATTATAATATATAAACTATTTTAAAACCTGACTTAATGAGATATCACATTTACGGTCAGTTGGACTTAATTAAATTGATTTTAACCTGACTAAATTGGATATCGCATTTATGATCGGTTGGAATTAATCATAAATCTGACTTAATCAGGATACCGCCTTTATGGCCGGTTGGTAATGTCATGCAAAGTTTATATATTATAATAAGGCAGATATCTAAATTTGATGTAATAAAAGTGGATCCTCTAACCCCCAATATTTTCTTTATTGTTTTATTGAACTTTTTAATTTTAGATTTTACTTTATGTCATTTTCTTTATTTATGTTTTTAAGAGTCCTAGATAGTGTGGTAACTAAATCCCTTATCAAGGGTTGTGATGAATTCCAATATCACCGGTTTATAAGGGGTTATTTTATGTCTTGGGTGATATAAAGGTTTATTTATTGAGTCTTAAGCTTAATGCTTCTTGTTAACTGGTCATTAATAAGATTGATCTGGTAAACTTAAAATAAACTTGACGAAGGAATTTTAGGTTTCAGCCTTAGGCTCAAAAGCTCATGATCTCACCTCAGGGCATGGTGACCTTTAGGTAGATTTCCTTATAGGATAGACATATAACTGTAGGGCGGGGGTAGCCACAATTGGAACTTAATCTTAATGAATTCAGGTAACTTGGTTAACATAGATACATGATTAATTGGGTTATTTGGGTGTTTGCATCTGACCATCGACATAGGCTTTTGCTTAATTTCATGTTCCAAGTTAATAAACTGATATATTGCACAAACATGAGATAACCACAACATCTTTAAAAGATATTGGAAGGATTCACAACCCTAGATAGTTTTATAATATTGAATTTTCCTTTAATTTACATTCACACTATTTTATTTACTTGTCCTTAGTTTAAAATCACCATCCAATCAAACAACCAATCTATTAGATACTTGTAAACATTTAGCTTCACAAATTGATAGCCTAGGTAATAAGTCCTCGTGGGATCGATATATTTTATATTACTTGAGCGATATGTTTGCTTTACGTGAGTGATTTCACCGATCAAGTTTTTGGCGCCGTAGTCGGGGCTTATTTATCCTTTACTATTAATTTTGGGGTTAGATACCATTACTTGTGTCTAATTTCTTTTTATTTATTATTTCTATTTTCTTTTGTTTCAGGTTTTCAAACACTACATGAGAAGAACCACAAGCTTTGAAATCCGTCCGCTTGACCCAGAAATTGATAAAACAATCAAACAGTTAAGAATGGAAAGGCAAGAAGGCCAAGAAGCACTGATTAACATGGAACCTGAACCTTTGGAAGTTACACCACCAATTCCCATTCGAGACAGAACTATTCCGATGGTTGACGACTTCATTTCATGTATTGTACTTCCTCAATCACCAAAAAATATGTGTAACATCAAAACATGCATTCAGATGATACATCAGTTGTAGGAGCGAAGCAGGGTTTACCGCTATGCCTATGATGTTTAGCGACCACGACAATGTTGGGCTCGCAGCCCGTAGAGAGTACGGAGTAGCCAACAGAGGACTAAACCGGAGAATAAAGCAGTAGCCACCCAGTGTGAACTGGGAAATGATTTAAGGCCGCACTCACCCCTCACAAGGGAAGACCTCAAACCGTTGGGTTCGGAATGGTCCATTACTTATGCCAGTATAATTGACGGGTTCACACAATGGTATAACCAAGTCTTATGCAGTACATGCAAGATAATTCAAATAAACACACAAATTCGCACACCCATGAACATGAATATAAATAATGAAAGAAAATACATAGTTCCAAAAGCATATTAAATAAAGAAATGCGATAATGAAAATTATAATAATAATCAAAAGCAAGAAAAAGCGTCAATAAATAAATGCAAATAATTAATCCCAAAAGCATAAGGTAAAATAAATAACTAAAGAGGTAAAAATGCATGAAATATAAAGAAATAGGTTATTCAGTGTGTGTGTGTTGGTGTAGCATTCGTAAACGCGTTCGAACAAAGTGTTCAAGAGATTTCAAGTTCGTGTAGCATTCAATAATGTGTTCTAACGGGGTGAGGCAGAAGACATGCGTTCGAGTTGCATTTGGAAACACATTCGAACGTTATTACGAAAATAGCACCAATAATGAAATAAACACGCATATATGAATATTTCCCGAGCGGTACGTGAAGTTGTATCACAAGTACAGATCGCACTACCGTCTATTCAGATTCAGCTACGGAATTTACGTCTGGGTTTCCATCCGATATATCGCAAGGGATAACACACACAATCAGTAACGCAATGTAAATGGACATGAAAGTAGATGCGAAATAACATAAACAAAAGTAAAAGCGAAATGATAAATAACGATAAAATGCGAGTAAATAAATAGAAAAGACAAATAACACAAAATAGACAAGAAAATAATACAAGATAAATACGAAATAGTAAATAATATAAAATGATAGAAAGATAAATAAAGATAAAAGTAAATAAATATAAAAAAAAAAAAAAAAAAGATAAACAATAAAAGCTAAAGAAAGAAAAATGTGACCAAAAGATTTGGTCGTCTTTGATATAGGATCTCACATACCCAGTTGGACGTATTTCATGTCCAACCAGGCATGCCGCGTCCAGAACAACAAATAAATATAAAAAGGGTGCCATTTGCCTATAAAAGTCTTTGGTCGCCCCTAGGTCTACTTACAGTTATTTATGCCAATTCTCCTTTGGTTATTGCTCAGTTTTCTTTGGTCTCAAGGCTCAAGGTCCCGTTTTGTCCCTTATCCCCGGGGTGGTAGACTGGTCGCCCTAGACCTGGCTTAGCTTTCTGTTTTTTTCTACCTGCACTGGGTCATGGTGGATTACGCCTTTGTGAAAGCGGCTCATCCTTTTGGGATCATGTCTTTTGATTCCCAGATTTCTAAATGTGTCTTCTCCCTGAAATTGGACTCCATTGTCCATCACTATGTGATGTGGCATTTCGTATCGACATACTATATTACGGGCTATGAAATAGTCCCAATAGTACATATATTATTGTCCTCAAAGAATGCTCAGTAATGAACCAGAGAACCTTCAAAACACTCAATGCAACTCAAATCCAAGTCTTTGAATAAATCATCTAAGCCAGACTCACAGTGTGTGTGTGCAAAGGTTCATTTACAGCTTGGTTCCCAGGTAATCCCACTCAATGATTTCATTTCAAAATTGGGATCGATGGGTCAAACCAACCTAGAGATCTCAATTATGCTTTGCAATTACTTTTTCTGTGCTCAATATGGTATGATTTTATTTCTTTTATTTCTTTTCTTTTGTCTTTTTTTTTTCAACCCACCTACCATTTAAGGTAGCATTTCTCCTCATGGTGGTCCTAATACTCACCCATGGGTAGCTTCACGCTTATTGGTTATAGGTGGTTTAATTTTTTCTTTAGAGACTTTTATTTATTTTCAACTATACCACACATCATAACAATAAAATCAGGATAGACATCTAAGAAAACAGTCATTCATCGACCTGCAATTTCTGCAACTAGTTACTTTGCCAACTACTCAGGTTTCACTGCTAAAAACCTATAATTAAGTGCTTACGAGTCTAACATATATCAACTACTCAAAGTATCAGATAAAAGTATATCAAGAACTTATCGTTTCTAAGATTTCACCTTAAAGTAAAAAATTTCATCATTGGACTTACGCTTAACTAATAAGGACTAACAGGAAAAGACTCGAACAAGTAAGCAAAATCAATGTCTTTATGATTAATAAATGTAGGATTACAATTAAAATAAATCATGAAAATAAACATCTCCATAATTTGTAGCCTTGTCTTTTTCCGTCTTCTTGCTTTTTCGAGCATCAGATTCTCTCCATTTGCAGTAGTTCTTCTTCCTATTTTCCTCCTTTGCAACCTCTTCTTGTCACTGTTCGAGAAGTTTTCCCAGAAATCTATCTCATGTTCTGTTTCATCTCCACTACTATTATCCCATGTCCCTATGCAGGAAGCTTGGTGGTTGAGAGTTTGCAGGAAAAAGTTTTCAGGCAGGCCGGAGTTGATCATGTAAGTGGGTGGTGGAATATAGTGTAGTTAGGTAGGTAGAGGGTTTCTGTGTGTGTCAGGTTGTTCTCTTTCTGGGTCGGGTATCTTATGGGTGTCAATGAGGTTTTGGATCTCATGCCTGAGGCGGGAGCAGTTGTCAGTTTCGTGGCCTTTTTTCTGATGGAAGTGACAGTATAGGTTTAACTTGAGGTGAGGTGGCACAAGGTTTGGAAATGGTCTAGGTTCTAAAGGTTTTAGGAGTCCTTGCCTCTTCAGCTTTTCAAATCCCTTTGACAAAGGTCTACCAAGATTGGAGAATCGTCTGTTTCTGATGGTAGTGACCTCAGAAGTAGCGGGCTTGGTCTCTGAAGCCCCCCAATGGTCCTTCTATTCTGGCCATAAAACTTTCTGTTATCGGCTTCCTCTTCTTCGATATCCATGACAGTTTTCTCTTTTGTTGTCGAAAGTCAATATCATGGAGTCATCCTCATCGGCTTGTTATAAATTGAGGGCTTGGTGCCCTTAATGATCATCTTGATCTGGTCATTCTCCGAGGGTCGAGTCTGCATCTTCAAGTGCTAGCTTCTCCAGCGATCCATATAATCTTTGAAGCTCTCTATAGGAATAATCTCATAGACGTATCTATAGCAATCTCTAAATAACATTCGGAACTTATTTCAGAAGTATACTATGGCCATAGTTTTAACAGATTGCTAATCACATATGGACTACCTATGCTATGTACACAGAACTGACAGATCTTTTCTTGATACACATAGGATATCATGAGCATGAGTCCACACCCAATGAATAGGTGAAGGTCTGATCTGAATAGATCGGTGACATGACTGCCATCTAAGTGTGGAGGATAACTCATATATCCACAGTGGTATCTCAAGTAAAAGAATCATTATGCTACTCAACCCGAGAAGATTCCTATTGACGTTGGTGTACCATCAATTAGGAAATCTTCGGTGAGTCTTTTAGTGTTTATCAAATAAACACCTACATGTCTATATGAGTCTCCTAAGACTCATGATCATTAGGATAACCATCGGACCAAGTCCGATATACGACATGTACTGGTCTCAGCGGATTTTACTGACCGACCCGTGTCAGTAAATCTTGACCAGGACTTAATTTGAGGATATATAACTTATAGTCACACTTCCCAATGTCAATTACAAACTATGTTGCAACTGTGCACTACGTTGTAAATCCTGAGGTCTTTGTCTAATATATATACATATCACTAAATTGGATTAGTTTCAATCTAATCGAAATTAGATCGAATACGTATATAAAAGACAAGAGGTGCTACCATTAAATTAGTAATATTATTGAAAATTTATTGCTTGTATTCATGATCGAACATAAATACGATCAGTTGAATAGAGCGCTAACCTGGCGCTCAGAGCACCAAACCTAACAACAACGACTCAAGACCTACTTGACTGCATGGGGGGTGATCCGCTATCTACAAGATGTCTATGGAAATCTTTTTAGCTCTTTAAGTCCAATGTGAACCTGCAAAACTAGAAATTGTTGAGGTGTGAGCTATGAAGCTCAGTAAGTAACTCATATCTTATGTAAATATATCAAGTAACAATAAGAACTTAAATAGAAATTAGATATATGTAAATATACACAAACTTATAAATCTCATCTTTATCCGTGACCGCTTGCATATACTAAACCTTGAAAACTCACTCACTACACTGAATGCAACATTACAGTAACCTTATCTTCTCGATTCCATATTATACTTCACATCTACGAAGTTTTGGCATCTCTCATACACAAATCTGGAAGTATTCAACCATGTACATATATACTTGTTTTTTGCACTGTAGCTATACTTTATTTACTAGCAATATCAAATTTTCCTAACCGGAACTAACTTATTATCTGCCAAACCACCCAAACCCGCAGCTAAGGCCATCTTAAACCCGTGGTGGTTTAGTCAGCTTAAACTATGGTTGGTTACTTCATATGGATTATGTGAGTTAAAATGCAAGCATTAGCTAACTGTGAGTTGTAGAACGTTTACTGAAACACTGACATAAAACCTCAGACCTTTATACAACATAATATACCGACACTGGACTCAATCCATTGGAATCTTCACAAACTATATTCTGAATATAGTAAACACTAAACACTCAGCCCTTATATATAATACCCAAATCGACCATGCAACGCAACATATAATTTATGTGTAGTACATACTTATAACATACTACCATCTTACTCATCGAATCTAAACTAGATATAACTGAACTTTCATATCAAAGATAAATATCTCCACCAAATAAGTAAATCAACTGTGCAAGGTCTAAATTCTGATATCACACTATAATAGAATAGCAACTGCATCTAGCCTCGTAGGCAAGCTATATGGAAAAGCTAGAATTTCTTTATCTGAAATCGTAAAACTTTAATAGAAACTCTGAAATTATATAGGTTTGTAAAATAATAAAAAATCCCATATGTTAGAAAATATCCAAGCCAGCTAGGAGTAAAACCGAATTCAAAATATGTGATGGTATACAAGATCACGTACTCTATGAAACTATAAAACTCTTGTGTAAACTTTTGAATCTTTATAGTTAGAAGTCACATAAAACTTTCTAAAATCTTTTTTTTTTTTCTGAAAACATGAAAAAAGTCATGGTAATTACTTCGTGATTAGGGGTGTTATGTATCGCCATCCCCCTAACACCTAATCTGAAATCCTCTGAGTTTCTCTTAAAACTATTTCCTTTAAAACTCATTTATAAACCATCATTTTGAAAACCATGTCTATGAGTATCTGTAGAAAACCTGACGTATGGGGGGTTACGTATCGTCATCCCCCCATATGCCCAACTAGTTGTCTTGGGGCGTTACGTAACGTCATCCCCTAAGCCACTAAACTGGAGCTAGGTGTGCATAGCCATGCCATTGGGGTATTACGAATCTCCATCCCCCAATGCATGTCATTATCATGTCCCTGAATCTAGGGTCTAGGGGCGTTACATATTGTCATCTCCTTGCCCTAAAATCTGATGGTCTTGGGGCGTTACGTATTGCCATCCCCCAAGCCACTGAAACTAGGGTCTATGAGGGGTTACGTATCGATGTCCCCTAGTCATGCTATATATGTGCACATGTTATATCCGTCAATTCCATATCTGTACCAAGTTACAACTAAGGTGGGTTTTCCCTCATTCCTCCAAAAACCAAAAAATCATGCTTTAAAAGTCAAAACTTTATAAATATTTCTTAAATCATTCTTATTTATAAAAAACTGGAAATAAATTTGGCTAACGTCTTATGTGCTAAAAAGTAAGTCTTGAATCAAATCAATTAAGTAAAATCAACTTTGAAAAGAAAGGTCCACTCACTGTAACTAGAATCCATGGGCGTTACATATCGCTGTCCCCTAGTCCTGGATTTGTATATGTCCATGTGCACTGTGTCTCCCTCCGGGTATGTAAAATACATATGCATCATCATAGCAACCATATAATCATAAACATCATGCGATGCAATGTAATGCTATTATCCATATACACAACAACAAATTCAACCACAGTCAATTACGAGCTGGTGACATCTCACTCATCTAATACATACAAAGTGGGCTCGTACCCCATTTCAACAAACGCATCCATATGAAAAATGCCTGCACGTCTCATCAAACATATCAACAAATTTCATACAACTGGATTCACACTCAGACCAAAACTAAACTGAAGTCTGGAAAACTTTTTAAGACTTTTGACAAAACTTTTACATCTTGAGTACTGAAAACGTGTTCTACATGAAGACATGATTAACTATGAAATTGTAACGAAAATTGGTACTAAATTTTTCATGTTGATACTAGCTTGCTATCTAGAAACCTGACACTATGCATACTTTCGGACAATCTGTTTTTATATGTGCTCATTACAAATCTCATTCTATGTAACTCTCGAAACTCTCATTTCATGCTTTCTAAAACTCAATAACTACTATTACTTATTTTTATGAGCATTCAATCTATACAAATATCTAAAAATACAATCAGCTATAATACTTTATCTACCTACGAATACTTCACAGTGAGATACTTACATGGGGTCCATGCTATCTTTTCTCTTTCCCATCTGTAACACAAAATAGGGACAGTTAAGATCGTTAATCATGGAAACTTTATTGCGTGCATAAACTCCCAACTTTCTGGGAAAACTCAAGTTAAATATGTTTTCAGTTTCATTACTCATAATACATCCAATACCCATATTACATCATTTAACATTCTTCTATGTCAATCCACTAGCTCAAATATGCAAATTACGCGTTTCCGAAAAATCTTCCGAAATGTTTCCGAAAAATTATGGAAGGAACCTAAGCCCTCCGAACCTATCTGGAATTACTCAATAAATATCGTATCATCATAATTGATTTATATCATTAATTACGTTTGTCAAAGCACAAATGCGTGTGAAAACTGATTTTCCCGAAATGTCGTTTTACTTATCGGATCGATCAAACACACTCTGATTTCTCTCAGATTCTACCAAATACACATATTCAATATACTAATACTCAAATAATTTAATTTATATCATTATGCTACTTTAGGAAGCTACTAGAAACATCCAAACATTTAACGAAAAACTTGAACTTAACGAAATTTTACAGGGAGGTCTTACCAAGATTTCAATGGCATTTACGGACTCCAAATGTGTTAGACAATTATGACCCAAAGCGTCACTATTTGTAAAAGACATTGTGGTTTTTGTACAAATTAATTATATAGCAATGAAATTGCATTTTATCATTTTGTAATTTGATTACTTGAATATATAAATGATAAAAGTCCTTATGATTAGTACCGGATTATAAGATATGAGACAATATCAATCCATAAAGGTTTAATCAGTAAATATCCCTAGTCATAGTATTATTGAGACTAGACATCGATAATGCGGAATAGACTAGTATTGCACTTGCGCGTGTTATGGAAGTGTAACAACATAGTTCTCATATATTTAAGTATTGGATACTTATGCAAGTGTGATAGGAGGTTGTGTTTACTGATGGTATAGAAACAGCTTCGCTCTGGATAGACCCTGCGGAATCCCATTGGTAGTATGACTATGTGTCTATGGGAATCCGCATCAGGGTAGGTGTATTTGGTCTTAACCTGAGACTTGCATCGCTAGTACTTGGGATAATCAATACGCTTTGGTTTTGGTCGTCCAGGAATTTTACAGGTTCTGTGTACGCCTCTTCTGGGTTTATTGAGAATCGTAGTGTATTGGGTGTAATGTCAAGATGGAAGTATCACTTCAGTCATATGGAGATGATGATCACGCAGGGATACAGAACTGGTACTCTAAATTGGTTGCAACCATCGGGATAATATAATTTGGTCATGATTATCCGATTAAAGAGACTAGTTGCTTGTAATCCGATATATTCTTCGTATTGGTTGCAGACACTTTTCCAGCCCCAGGCCTTGCATGTGACATCCGATACTGGATCGCTATACGCAATACTACGTATAATACGCCTGACAATGATCGTATATTCCATTAAGATATTTCTGGAGAATTGGGTAGGCATGGCACTTTGCTAGAAGCCAACCATGTCTCATAAATTGGTAAAACGTAGTATGAGGTAGGTACGTGTTCGGATAGTCCGACGACCGGATTTACTGCCAACATATCCATGGATCTCTTGGGTCGCTTCCCGAAGATTCACCGATGACGTATGATTTGAACTTAATTAATCTTGGATTAATAGCGAAATAGTTTATCTGGGATAAAATACTATTTGAAGAGAGAGAAATGATTAATTTGGAATTAATCGATAAAATATTATATTCGATATATTAAACGAAATTAGATTTCTACGCGGAATTAAAATTAGATTTTAATTCGGGCATACGAATTATTTAGAATTAATTCGCTAGCGATGTGAATAGTAAATTTGATTTAATTATGACGCAACGAAAAATTCGTTAATTCGGAATTAATGAACCGAGCCCAGGATGTGTTTGCGAGGCCACTCCAATTTTGAATCAAGTGCGGCCACAAGTCACATCACTCGTCACATCGCTCATCACATCACATGTCACTTTAGTGATGGATGTCATTTCACCTTTTTGGTGAGTGACAACTAGTCACTATTCATGATGTTGGTTGTTGAGAGCCTTTAATGCATTTTTGGCTCCAAAATTTGGTTTGACTTTTTGAAAGCCATATACCAAACTTTGGTAACACTTTAGGCATTACTTGTTTTTGGAAAACAAAATAAAACACAAGAAAATACTCTCTCTCTCTCCCAAGCTCACATTGCCGTGAGTCATTTTCAAGAACAAGAAAATTGTTTTCTCTTCTTTACTTGCTAGCACACTTCAAGAATCAATACAAGGTGATAGGGAAACCTTCTCAAGAGCTTGGAATCCTCTCAAAGCTTGGAGCTTGTTCATCTTCAACAAAGGACCTCCTTGGCCGAGACTTCAAAAGATCATCAAGGGAGGAAATTTTGTCTTCAACACTTCTCAAAATCCATTCAATGTAAGTGTGTTTCCGCCTCACTTCTTTGAGTATTCATTCTTTTCATTGTTCAAATATGATCTTGGGACTATATTAGAAACCAACAATGGTATCAGAGCCTAATTTGAGCATGAAAAATATTAGGGTTCATATGCTAAAAATTTGGGTAAAAATGATTTGAGCATGATTTGATGAAATTATTTGATTAAGTATGCTTGAATGATGATAACATAGTGTTATGCATGATCAATTTCATGAAATATGAATTTGATTAATTTTTCCCCAAACCATAGGCTTGGCCGAATGCATGATGAAACCCTAAAGTCATGGTATTTTGTTATTTTGATCATTGGATGAGATGAAAGACTTGGGATAATGTTGATTTGTAATTCAATCGGATTGAAAATGAAATCGAATTAAAAATCCCCACCAATGCCGTGAGCTATATAGCATAAAATGAGATGATTTTTTGAATCAATTATGTTGGACATGTGTTGATGATGAAAAGCATGATTAATGGATTAGATTAGTATTTTTGAAATGTTATTTAAAAGATTAATCATGGCTAAACACTTTGATTTATTAAATTATGAATTTTGGAAAATTGGAATTTAATAAATTGGGCTTGATTTTGAATTGGGATTATAATTGTTGTATTTGTGCATAATGGGCTTGGTTGGGCCAAGTTGATTTAAGTCAAATTGGATTGGATCCAAATTGGGCCTAAATCATTCCATTAAGTCCAAATATAACAAATGGGCTTTAAATGTTTAATTGGGCCTAATGGGCCTAAATTGGTTTCTTGGCAAATAAGGGTGATTCCTTAATTGGGCTTTGGTATTTGGGTTTGACCCACATTGACCAAAGTCCATGCCTTATGAAATCAATTGAAAGCCCATTGGACTTTAATTAAACAACATTGGATGTTAATTGGGCTTTGAGACCCGTTTAGATTAGATTTGGAATCTAGGTCGTTAAAGCGCATTAAAAAGTGTAGATATTTAATTTGGAATTAAATAAATGAATTAGTATTGAATACGAATTAAATTAGATTTAAAGAGTAGTTCGATATAATTCAAGAATTCGTACTTCGAGTACTAATTCACAAACGAGTTGGACTCGAGCAAAATCAAATCGTTGTTTGAACATTGGATGATCACTTAATTCAAAGATTAATTAATTGGATTAGATTGATTTAATAACATGCTATGAATGAATACATGGATGTGTTGAATGAATAACGTATATCGGATGGATATTAGAAGGGAAGGACAATTTTGAAAATTTTGTAAATTTAGAATTTATTAAACTGGACCTGCGTGTCCATCCTTTTCTCTCTTGATTCTTTGTATTCTCTTCTCACCTAATTCCCCTCAATCTTAATGAGGTTTCTCTTATTGTATTATGTAATTGGGTAGAAGTAAGAATAGTGCTAGCCGGGGAGAGGAAATAGAGTGATTCGTTCTAGGAACAATCTGTGAGATATCCATCCGCATATCGTTATTAATTTATTTTCGCGCCTCATTATGTTTTTAGAATGCATACTTAAGGGTGTATGATGAGGCCTAACAAAGATAATAAATTGGTTGCCAATTTACGCGAAAAACCCTCAAAACATATTAAGCGTTTTTCCTTCCGTTGAGTGACTCTTACTCAAGATCCAAGATTGGCACTGGCTTGTTGGCCAAAGTCAAGGCCTTTGTCCATCGCGGATGTGTTTGAATCATGAAGGCTTTGTTCCATATCGGTGTCTTGTCTAAGTTGTGATTTGGTGGCCAAAGTCAAGATCATTCTTGTCCATCGACATCGATTACGAAGCTTTCCAAAGTCAATGGGTTCCACTTAACTGGAATCATTAAGCTTGTTGTGCCAAAGCCAAGGCTTAGTTGATTCAGAGGAAAAAGGTTAGGAAAATATATTGGATATATTGGCATATATATTGTATATATGTTTCCGACTTTGAGGTCCACCTATCGGATCTAGGAATTGGATGAAATCCAATTGATCTTAGAGATCTACCTAGTTAAATATCATACAGCTTGTTGGCCAAAGTCAAGGGTGTGTGTGATTTAACGGGATCCTAGCCCACTAGGAAACTAGGTTTCCCGAGTACTCAACAGAGGGTTAGAGGCTCGTTGAAAAATAGTGGGAGGCTAGTATTGAATTTGCAATTTCGTTCAAATACTTAGCTTTACGCGCTTTCAAATTATTTCGTCAATTATTTTATTAGTTGGACTAATACATTATTATTTTTCTTATAACAGTTAGACTGTACCCAAACATCGTTAATCGAATAGTTGGACTATTGCGGTTAAGATGACAGGAAGGTTGAGCATTAGGGAAATTATCATGGGCGACAAAGTCTTTAATGGCACAAACTTTCAGGACTGGGATATGAATCTCAGAATTGTTCTAGGATCCGAGAAGTTACTCTACACTATAGAGAGACCTCTTGGGCCTAAGCCCCGACCTGATCAGTTGCTTGAGCTAGAGCTTTGGAAGACTCATAGCGATGATAATACGACTGCTCAATCGGTATTGCTTGTCGCTATGACTCTGCAATTCCATCGTCAAAATAAGGGGTTGGATCCCTATGAGATGATGGCGAAGTTGCACGATCTCCACCGATCTAACCTTAGATCGCAAAGATATGAGTTGCAGAAGAAGCTCTTCCGGGCTGACATGTCACAGGGCACGTCTGTTGAGTACCATGTCTCACAGATGATTGTTGATATTGAGCAGCTCGGACAGATGGGCCTAGTCTTCGAGGCTGAGACTTCAGTAGATTTGATCCTATAGTCTTTCCCCGACACTTGGAGTGGGTTCATCATGAACTACAACATATTGAACCAAGACCAGACTCTTGGAGAGTTGATGTCCACTCTGCGTGAGGTAGAAAATGAGCTCCTTAAGGGCAAGAAGCGCGAGGCGCACTATGCTTCAATATCTCAGACTCCGAGGGCTTGGCCCAAGGAGACTGGAGGTGTTAAGAAGACGAAGCATAAGAAGAAGGGCAATGCCAAATCGTCAAAGGGTTCTAGGAACCCAATGACAAATCCCAAGATGTATGCTTGCAGTGCGGGAAGCGGGATCACTGGAAGCGTGACTACCGTGATACAAGGAACACATGAAGGAAATCAAAGCGAGCAAGGCACCAGCTTCAGGTATGTTTGTTATAGAAATAAACATGTCTACTTCTAGTTTTAAAAATTGATTTTTTATTCTGGTTCTGGTACTCACATATGTACTGATGTACATGATCTGCGGATTAGCAGGAGACTGGCCTCATGAGAGATTGACCTCCGCGTTGGAAATGGGACTCGAGTTGCCGTTTTGGTCGTGGGCACTTATGTTTTGGATGTAGAGTTTCAATCAAGTCCCAAGGATCATAAATCATGCATAAACGAGTTGAATACATATCAAATGAGGTGCGGAATAACTCACATTGATTGGTTTGAGATGCGAAGAACACAAGACTTTTTTTTTCATCCATGGAGCTCGGTTTTGGCCATTTGGAGCTGCTGTTGGGCGCACTTTTTGGCTGTGTGAATTGTCTTCAAAAATCGCACATGGTGGTCACCATTGAAGCTCCAAGCTTCAAGCTTCCATGCTCAAAGAATCACTTCCCTATCACCTTTGTATTCCTCCATGAGTGTGCTAGCACTTAGGTCTTGCAACAAGATCCATAGCATCTCCATTTGTGTGAAAAAACCAGAAAAATGAAGAAGAAAACGTTCTAGACCGTGAGTGAGAGAGAAAGTTTTGGCTCCAAAGAGTGAAAACCGTGTGTCGTCCAAGAGAGAGAAAAAATGATGCCTTTTGTATTACCTTTCCTTTTATTTTTTTATTTACCAAGTAAAAGAAAAATAAAAGGATATATAAAACTTTAATAAAAGTCAAAAAGCAAAAAGCAAAAAATGCTTTTCATCTTTTCACACATCATATCTACTTTTTTCACATCAAGTCACTTTATTAAAGTGACAACTTGTCATGTCACATCACTCAAAGTGACAAGTGATTTGACAATTGATGCGACTAGCGATTTGACGCTTGATGTGACTTGCGTGCCGCGCTCGAATTCGAAATGCGAATGCGCTCGCAATCACTCTCGGGCTCGGGTTCGCTAATTCCAAATTAACGAATTTTCCGTCGCGTCGTAATTAAATGATTACGCCTAGCGAAATCACTATTCACGTCGCTAACGAATTATTTCTAAATTAATTCGTTCGCCCGAATTAAAATCCAATTTCAATTCCGCGTCGAAATCTAATTTCGATTAATATATCGAATATATTAATTTTATCGATTAATTCCAAATTAATCGTTCTCTCTCTTTAACGATATTTTATCCGAGATAAAATATCTCCGTAATTAATCCCAGATTAATTTTCTCTCTCATCGAATTAATCCCAGATTAATTAAAGTGCGAGTCATACGTCATCGGTGAATCTTCAGGAACTGACCCATGAGATCTCCGGATATGTTGGCAGTAAATACGGTCGTCGGACTGTCCGAACACGTAAGTACCTTGTACTACGTTTATACCGATTTACAAGACAAGGTTGGCTTCTAGCAAAGCGCCATGCCTACCCAATTCTCCAGAAATATTCTTACAGGAATATATAGATCTGTATCAAGCGTAGTATACCGTAGTATTGTGTATATCGGCCCAGTATCGGATAGTCACGTGCTAGGGCTGGGGCTGGATAAGTGTCTGCCCCGTCCGAAGCACATGTCGGATGTCTGGTAACTAGTCTCTATAATCGGATATACATGACCTTGTCATAATATCCCGATGGCCGCGCAAGCACTTAAGAGCACTAATACCGTATCCTGCGTGACATCATCTCCACTATGACTGGAGTGATACTTCCGTCTTGACATCACACCCAATACACTACGACTCTCTGATAAACCCAGAAGCGGTGTACGCAGAACCGGTTAAAGCCCTGTACCACCAAGACCAAAGTCTACCGATTATCGCAAGTATTAGCGATGTAAGTCTCAGGTTAAGACTATACACACCTACCTTGATTTCGGCCTCCCATAGACACATAGTCATAATACCAATGGGATTCCGAGGGGTCTATCCAGAGCGAAGCTGTTTCCCGTACCATCGGTGAAACACAACCTCCTATCGCACTTGCATAAGTATCCAATACTTAAATATATGAGAACTATGCCGTTGTGCCCTCACAACGCGCACAAGTGCAATACTAGCCTATTCCGCATTATCGATGTCCTGTCTCGATAATACTCCGGCTAGGGATATTTAATGATTAATCCTTCGTGGACTGATACTGTCTCATATCATCTCAATCCAGGAACTAATCATATGGACCTCTCTTCATTTATACATATATATGGTGATCTAATCACAAATGATGAGAGTGCAATTTCCTTGTCACATAGTTAATTTGTACAACAACACCGTGATCTGTACAAATAGTGACGCTATGGGTCATATTATCCAACAATCTCCCACTTGGCACATAGCCAGTCACTCGAGTGTCTAACACCCGAACTATGTACGGTTCGCTCAAATTGCTGAGGAAAGGTTTTCGTCAGCGGATTTGCTTAATTATCTTCTGACGCGATTTACCGATCATCACATCGCCACGATGTATGATCCGAACGAATCAGATGATATAGAAGTATATATCTGGATCGTCGATGAGACCTTTAATTCCTTAGCCTGTGCTGACGCCTAGCTCAGCTGCTAACAGAACTATATCTAATCTAATTAGATTTATTATCGATCCAAATGGCTTCTATTGCTGCCTCAGCTGCAGCAATAATCCGCATTTGTTGTTAATTCGGCAACAGTTATCTTGCTCGGAATATTTCCAGCTTACTGTCCCGTTATTCAAACTTTATAGTACCGCAGTATTTACCGGTTTGGAAACTTGCAGCAGTGATCCTAGTCACTTCAAGTTCTCTCTACTCCATAATTTAAGACAGCATCTTTAGTTCTCTAAGATACTAATAGATGTCCTTAACTTCAATCCAGTGACTATCACTTGGATTGTCCTGATTGTGACTCCATATGCTCGAAGCGTATGAGACACCATATCAAGTACATTTTAAATGTACAATTTCCAGAGAGTGTTAACAACTCCAAATCTATCCCTGTAGATCTTTATTCCTTGAATAAAGGTTGTTACTCCCCAGAATTCTACGGGAATTTCTATGAAAGAATATCTATGAAAGCCAAGCTTTCACCGATTGCTTTATGGAATTAATTATCAGTGCTCTCCCACTAACCTCCTTATATACACAAGAATATCGTTTTGAGTCAAATCATAAACCATTATGATTATTTCAAAACGTCAGTTCCAAGAACTTATGCTTGTTTCAATCCAAACATGGATCGAATAACCCGCAAACCTTGTTTGTTGGTTATACAAAATCGTCAGGATGTTATAAACATTCTCCAAAAGGTTTCCTTTTCAGGAAAGCGATTTTGATCTGCAACTGACACATTTCATAAATGAAATATGCAGTTATCAACAAGCATCTTCAAAATGGATTTACCATGGCAACAGGTAAAAGGTTGAACCGTTATTAACACAATGTTGATAACGATACCTTTCCGTCAAAAGCCCAGCTTTGTACGTTGGTATGTTGCCTTCCATGTATGTCTTCCTTGAAGACGTTTAATGTACCATAGGCACAATGCCTTGTGGTACAACAACTAGTATCCAAAATAGTTGTTAAACATGGAATCCATTTCGGACTCATGGCACTTTGCCATAATAGGGAGTCGATACCTGTATCACTTCCTCAAAACGTAGTCGGTGGGATACCTTCATAAGATTGACATCTTTATGAGGTGAGATCAGAAACCCATACCCCAGGTTGTTTTCTGACTCTATCTGATCTACGCGGTTCTTGTGTACTCGAAGATTAATGGTATAGATTCATCATAGATGAACTATTTGTGTTCCATTTAGGACTTCGTGCCTTGAAAAGTATTACTCCGATTTTCATCGAGTATCACTATCCTCCCACTGACCACTGCATATCGGTATTCCTCTCAGGAAAAACCGCATGGTGAGCAACAATCACATTGTTCTCATGTGAGATTTATAAGTACTATACTTATGGTTTTCCTTAGGATAACCTATATTGGCACTTATCCAATTTGGGTCCTTAGTTTGGTATCATCCAAACGTTATGCCTGGCATACCCAAATTATCAGGAATGAGAAACCTCGTTTCTTCCTGTTCATATCCTATATGACATCTGTCAAACAGATTTATATGGAACCTTATTCTAAATAAGTTATTGCACTGTTAAAACTTATCCGTTGAAGGAAATGGTAGCTCAGAGCGACTCATGATTAGCCTTATCATGTCTAACATGATTCGGTTAATCCGTTCGGACACACCGTCACTTTGACGTGTTCCGGGAGGAGTCCTCATTTGAAAGAATACTATACTCTTTCAAGTATATAAGAAACTTACTGCTTAAGTTTCCATTACGGTCTTACCGTGGCGGAATAATACTATAGCCGATCTGTTTGTCTATTTCGTGTCGAAACTCTAAAAGTTTCCGATTTGTGTTCTTCAAAAGAAACACATAACCATAACGTGATGCCACATCCGTTTTAAGGTCACGAAATATTCATGTTCACATCTAGCCTAGCTAGATATGGGCCCACTAACTTCACCATGAATAGGGCTAACAGATCGGTGGCCTTTACTATTACCAAGTAAATAGTATTTTAGGTACTTTACCTAATAAACTAGATTCGCAGACCTTATTTGAATAGTCAAATCAGTCCTAGTACCCACTCTTCAAAAGTGTGGATATACGAGTCTTGTATAATTGTGTCCAGACAACAATGCCACAAATAAGTCTCTATTGATCAAATCAATTTGAGCTATTTATTTGTCATTTTATATGTTTGAGATTTTATTATATTCAAAATATAAATTCTGTTATTTACATCTAATGTATTTATCTCAGTATCATCTTTATATAATAAAACACTTAGTGTTCTATAATATAAAGGTTTTATCCGCAACGGATTAAACACTGATATAGAGATAATGTCTCTAGTCAAACTAGTTACATTATAACAGTTCCTAATTTAAGTACACACCCGAAGGGTAGTTCCTAAACTTAGGTATCTACGGTCGAAACAGCGACTTTCGTCCCGTTTCCGATTCGCAGAGCAATCTCAGCTTGAAGTCAGTATCCTGCTCAAAGCAGATTCTGAACATCAATACATATATTTTATGTACCACACTAAGTATTTAAAATCTAATTTCAATACTAGCTGTGAACATAACTAAGACAAACATTTTAAAGTAAGAGCCTTGCCCTTTCTTTAATTCCTTCGTGTCTGCCATATCCAAATGGTAGTCACTTTGGGATATGTCAATTATCCTTTTCAATATTTCAGAAACCTTAGGCCAAGCCTTGGGTTTTAGAATATCGAAACGATGTGCACCTCGTGCTACATGCCCAATTGCAAACTTTGACTTCTCTAGAATAGTCAATTAATTCTCCAAGAATTATAAATTGCAATTTTAATACTTCTTAAATCTAAAATTAGATTTATGACAAGTATATTAAATTAAGCATTAAAGTCATCATCACATAAATCTTCCAAAGATTTTTTATGCTCCTTATTTTGCTTAATTTTGGGCTTAAGGTATAATAAGTTATTTTATCAAATAAAGTAACCTATTATTTATTCCCAATTTGAAAATTAAATTATTTAAAATATTTTAATCCCAGATTATATTTTAAATATCCAACTTTTCAATTTTATCTTGATTACAATAGTCCAACTATTTAATCAACGATTAGTGGTACTATATATATTATAATGATTATAATAGTCCAACTATATAATCAAATATAATCCAAATTAATTAACCTCAATTACATTGATTACTATAATCCAATTATAAAATCAACTGTAAACTGAAATTAATTAATTCAAATATATTGATTAATATAATCCAATTATATATAATCAAGTATAATACAGTCCAACTGTTTATTAAAAAAAATTTAAATATTAGTCCAAATAACATTTAATCTAATGACGAAATAATTTAAATGAGCGCGTATGGCGAGTAATTGAACGAGTATTGCAAATTCAATTCTTGCCTCCCACTATTTTTCGTCGAGCCTCTAACCCTCTGTCGAGTACTCGGGAAACCGTGTTTCCTAGTGGGCTAGGATCCCGTTAAATATCACACAATCTTGACTTTGGCCAACAAATTGTATGATAATTAACTAGGTAGATCTCGAAGATCAATTGGATCTCATCCAACTCCTGATCCAGTAGGTGGACATCCAAGTCCCAAACATATATCTTATATATGCCTATACATCGAATGTATACCCTAACCTTTTTCCTCTGAATCAACTAGGCCTTGGCTTTGGCACAACAAACCTAGTGATCCCAGTCAAGCGCGGACCCATTGACATGGAAGCTTCGTAATCAATGTCAATGGACAAGAAGTGGTCTTGACTTTGGCCAACAAACCACAACTTGGACACGACACCGATATGGAACAAAGCCTCGTGATTAAAACACATCTTCGACGGACAAGGGCTTGACTTTGGCCAACAACCCATGCCAATCTCGGATCTTGAGTAAGAATCACTCAATGGAAGGAAAAGACGCATGATATTTATGAGGGTTTTCGCGTGCAAATTGGCTACCAATTTAATTATCTTTGTTAAGGTCTCATCATCATACACCCTTAAACATGCATTCTAAACACATAATAAAGCGCATATGTAAAATAATAATGATATGCGGATGGATATTTTACACATTGATCCTAGATCAAATCTCTCACTTTCTCTCTCCCGCTAGCACTAATATTTCTTCTACCCGTTACACTACACTTCTAAAGAAACCTCATATACATAGAGGGGAATAGGTGAGAAGAGAATACAAAGAAATAGGAGATAAGGCTGGACTCGCAGGTCCAATTAATAAATCAAATTTATTACAATTTCCAAAATCGCCCCACCCAGCTAATATCCATCCGATATACATTATTCAAACATCACAACCATGTATTCATACAAGCATGTTATCAATCAATCTAATCAATTAATTAATCTTGATAATTAGTGATCATCCAATGTTCAAACAAAGATTTGATTTTGTTCGAGTCAAACTCGTATTGCGAACACGTACTCAAAGTACGATTTCTACGAATTAAATTAAATTACATGATTAAATCCAATTTAATACGTATTTAATTCTAATTCATCATTATTTAATTCCAAATTAAATATTACACTTTATAAAATAAACCTTTACGACTTAAATTCCAAATTTAATCGTTACGGGTCTCAAAGCCCGATTAATATCCAATATTAATTTAATTAAAGTCCAATGGGCTTTTAATTAATTTCTTGAGGCGTGGACTTTTGGTCAACTCGGGTCAACCCGCAACCAAAATCCAATCCGGGAGTTACCCCATAAGCCCATAAATTAATTTAGGCCCATTAGGCCCAATTAAACGTTAAAGGTTCATTAGTCGCATTTGGGCCTTTTGGAAGCGGTTTTGGGCCTAATTGGATCCAACCAATTTTGGCCTAAACCAACTTTGTACAACAAAGTCCAATAAACCCAATAACAACTTAAAAAGCCCAAATCCAATTTTAAGCCCAATAATTTAATTTCAAAAATTCCAAATTTTCCAATTAAATTACCTAAAGTGTATAGCATTATTAATTACCCAAATCAAAGTTTCCAAAACACTAAATTTGTCCAATTAATCATGCTTATCATCAATTAATCATGTCCAACATAATTAAATCAAAATCAAACCCAATTATACATGCTAAAGTCTCGGCCAAAGGGGAAAAAATGCCCAAATCAAATTCAATCCAATTGAACCCAATCAAACATAAATTCAACATCCCCAAATGATTTCTAAGTCATCCAATGAACAAAAATCAAAAAACCAAGACATTAGGGCACTTGCCAAATTCGGCCATCACAAGCAAATTGGGGAAAAATTGTTCCAAACACTTTTCATCAAATTGATCTAATCAATCATCAATTAAACAACATTTAAGCATTCTAAATCATCCAATTTCATTAAACATGCTCAAAATCAAGTTTACCCAAATTTGTCATGCCCAAAATTTGGGGAAAATGGATCCAACCAAATTTCATGAAATTGATTATGCACAACATCAATTCAACCTCATTCAAGCATACTATACTAAAAAATTTAATCATTTGATGCTCAATTGAGTTTACCCAAATTAAGTTTTGGCCAACAATAAGCAAATTGGGGGGAAAATCAATCCAATGAATTTTTCTTCAAATTGATTACATATAACTCTAATTAAATCATATACAAGCATTCTTAAACAAACAATTTGTCAAAATCATGCTTAAATCAAAAAGCCCCAAATTTAGCTCAAGAACTCTAATTCGTTTTATGCAACCAATAGCTCAAGATACCATTGTATAGTTTCAATCAAGTCCCAAGGATCATAAATCATGCATAAACGAGTTGAATACATATCAAAGGAGGTGCGGAATAACTCACATTGATTGGTTTGAGATGCAAAGAACACAAGACTTTTTTTTTCATCCATGGAGCTCGGTTTTGGACATTTTGGAGCTGCTGTTGGGCGCACTTTTGGGCTGTGAAATTGTCTCAAAATCGCCCATGGTGGTCACCATTGAAGCTCCAAGCTTCAAGCTTCCATGCTCAAAGAATCACTTCCCTATCACCTTTGTATTCCTCCATGAGTGTGCTAGCACTTAGGTCTTGCAACAAGATCCTAGCATTCTCATTTGGGTGAAAAAACCAGAAAAATGAAGAAGAAAAACGTCCTAGACCGTGAGTGAGAGAGAGAAAAGGTTTTTGGCTCCAAAGAGTGAAAACCGTGTGTCTTCCAAGAGAGAGAAAAAATGATGCCTTTTGTATTACCTTTCCTTTTATTTTTTATTACCAAGTAAAAGAAAAATAAAATTAAAAGATAAAAATAAAAGGATATAAAACTTTAATAAAAGTCAAAAAGCAAAAAGCAAATAATGCTTTTCATCTTTTCCACATCATTTCTACTTTTTCACATCAAGTCACTTTATTAAAGTGACAATCACATCACTCAGTGACAAGTGATTTGACAATTGATGCGACTAGCGATTTGACGCTTGATGTGACTTGCGTGCCGCGCTCGAATTCGAAATGCGAATGCGTTCGCAATCACTCTCGGGCTCGGGTTCGCTAATTCCAAATTAACGAATTTTCCGTCGCGTCGTAATTAAATGATTACGCCTAGCGAAATCACTATTCACGTCGCTAACGAATTATTTCTAAATTAATTCGTTCGCCCGAATTAAAATCCAATTTCAATTCCGCGTCGAAATCTAATTTCGATTAATATATCGAATATATTAATTTTACCGATTAATTCCAAATTAATCGTTCTCTCTCTTAACGATATTTTATCCGAGATAAAATATCTCCGTAATTAATCCCAGATTAATTTTCTCTCTCATCGAATTAATCCCAGATTAATTAAAGTGCGAGTCATACGTCATCGGTGAATCTTCAGGAACCGACCCATGAGATCTCCGGATATGTTGGCAGCAAATACGGTCGTCGGACTGTCCGAACACGTAAGTACCTTGTATTACGTTTATACCGATTTACAAGACAAGGTTGGCTTCTAGCAAAACGCCATGCCTACCCAATTCTCCAGAAATATTCTTACAGGAATATATAGATCTGTATCAAGCGTAGTAGTATACCGTAGTATTGTGTATATCGGCCCAGTATCGGATAGTCACGTGCTAGGGCTGGGGCTGGATAAGTGTCTGCCCCGTCCGAAGCACATGTCGGATGTCTGGTAATTAGTCTCTATAATCGGATATACATGAACTTGTCATAATATCCCGATGGCCGCGCAGCACTTAAGAGCACTAATACCGTATCCAGCATGACATCATCTCCACTATGACTGGAGTGATACTTCCGTCTTGACATCACACCCAATACACTACGACTCTCTGATAAACCCAGAAGCGGTGTACGCAGAACCGGTTAAAGCCCTGTACTACCAAGACCAAAGTCTACCGATTATCGCAAGTATTAGCGATGTAAGTCTCAGGTTAAGACTATACACACCTACCTTGATTTCGGCCTCCCATAGACACAAAGTCATAATACCAATGGGATTCTGAGGGGTCTATCCAGAGCGAAGCTGTTTCCCGTACCATCGGTGAAACAACAACCTCTTATTGTACTTGCATAAGTATCAATACTTAAATATATGAGAACTATGACGTCGTGCCCTCACAACCGCACAAGTGCAATACTAGCCTATTCCGCATTATCGATGTCCTGTCTCGATAATACTCCGGCTAGGGATATTTAATGATTAATCCTTCGTGGACTGATACTGTCTCATATCATCTCAATCCAGGAACTAATCATATGGACCTCTCTTCATTTATACATATATGGTGATCTAATCATAAATGATGAGAGTGCAATTTCCTTGTCACATAGTTAATTTGTACAACAACACCGTGATCTGTACAAATAGTGACGCTATGGGTCATATTATCCAACATTGGAACTACGCTCGGGGCATGTACTTGAACTTATAAACTTTTATTTTGTACCTAGTTTGACTAGGATATAATTTCTGTATCTATGTTAACCCAATGTGGGTATACTTTTGTATTTAGAAAACACGGGTGTTTTATGTATAAAAATGAATAGAAATTTGCACAGCTGATGTAAATAATGGTCTTTAATTTTGAATATAAATCAATCTCAAACATATAATATAACAAATAAAAGGCTTAAAGTAAGTAACAAAGATGAAACTTATATGTGGTATTGTCGTCTGGGACACATAAACAAGACACATATATCCACACTTTCGAAGAGTAGGTACTTGGACAGATTTGATCCAAATTCATATGACGTCTGTGAATCTTGTTTATTAGGCAAGATGCCTAAATCACCTTTTAGGTGGTAAAGGTGTACGCTCCAACGAACTGTTAGCCCTCATTCATAGTGACATTTATGGGCCCATGTCTAGCCAGGCTAGAGGTGGATATGAATACTTCATAACCTTTACGGATGATGCATCGTGTTTTGGTTATGTGTATTTTATGAGACACAAGTCGGAAACTTTTGAGAAAATTCAAAGAGTTTCGACACGAAGTAGAAAAACAGACCGGCAAAAGTATTAAGACATTATGGTCAGACCGTGGTGGCGAATACTTGAGCAATGAGTTTCTTGATTACTTGAAAGAATATGGTATTCTTTCACAGTGGACTCCTCCCGAAACACCGCAATTAAATGGTGTGTCCGAACGGAGAAACCGAACTTTGTTAGACATGGTGAGGTCTATGATGAGTCACACAGAGCTACCTATTTCCTTCTGGGATATGCATTGAACAATGCAATACTTATTTTGAATAAGGTTCTGTCAAAGCCTGTTCAAAAGACTCCATATGAAATATGGACAGGAAAGAAACCGGGTTTCTCATTCCTGAAGATTTGGGGTTGCTGGGCATATGTCAAACGTTTGGATGGTACCAAACTAGAACCCAAATCGGATAAATGCCTATTTGTAGGATATCCTAGGGAAACCAAAGGATATTACTTCTATCACCCATAAGAGAAGAAAGTATTTGTTGCTCTACATGTGGTTTTCCTTGAGAAGGAATTCCTAAATGCAGTGATAAGTGGGAGGAAAGTAGAACTCGATGAAAATCAGAGTGATACTGTTCCTGGCACAAAATCCTTAACGGAACATCAACAGTCCATCAGGGATGAGACTGTACCATAATCTTCGAATACACAAGGACCGCGTAGGTCGGAGAAAGTCAGAAAACAACCTAAGAGGTATGGGTTTCTGATCTCACCTCATGTGGATATTAATCTTATTGAGGAAGACGAGATGGCTACGTATGAGCAAGTGATACAAGGTATCGACTCCGGTTTATGGCAAGATGCCATGAATTCCGAAATGGATTCCATGTATACCAACCAAGTTTGGACAATGGTTGATGCACTTGAAGGCGTAAAGCCTATTGGATGCAAATGGGTCTTCAAGAGGAAGACTGACATGGATGGCAACGTACAAACGTACAAAGCTAGGCTTGTAGCGAAACGGTATCGTCAATGACATGGTGTCGATTATGATGAAAATTTTTCACCTGTTGCCATGATTAAATCCATTCGCATAATGCTTGCTATTGCTGCATATTTCGATTACAAGTTATGGCAGATGGACTTTAAAACCGATTTCCTTAATGGAAACTTTTTGGAGGATGTTTACATGCAACGGCCTGACGGTTTTGTCATACCTAGACTTGCAAACAAGGTTTGTAAGTTAAATCGATCCATTTATGGATTGAAGCAAGCATCGTGGTCTTCGAACCAACGTTTTGATGAGATCATAAAAGAATATGATTTCATTCAAAACGAGGATGATCCTTGTGTATATAAGAAGGTTAGTGGGAGCGTACTGATATTTATTGTCCTTACGTTGATGATGTATTGCTTATTGGTAATGACATTCCCATGTTAACGTCGATGAAAGCTTGGCTTTCATTAAAATTCTTCATGAAAGATCTGGGAGAAGCAACCTTTATTCTAGGAATAAAGATCTACCGGGATAGATCTAGAAAGCTGTTTGGACTATCCCAGAGTACGTACATTGACAAAGTGTTGAAGAGATTCAACATGGATCAGTCCAAGAGAGGACTGTTGCCAGTGTCACATGGCGTCACTTTATCTAAGGACATGTCTCCTAAAACTCAAGATGAGAGAGACAACGTCAGTCGGATACCGTTCGCCTCGGCAGTCGGATCGATCATGTATGCCATGATATGTACGCGATCTGATGTCTCATATACTTTGAGCATGTGTAGTCGCTATCAGGCTGATCCAGATGATGGTCACTGGATGGCGATTTAGAATATCCTTAAGTATCTTAGATGAACTAAGGATGCTTTCTTAATCTATGGAGATGGAGAACTTGAGGTAACTGGGTATACCGATGCAAGTTTCCAAGCCGAAAAAGACGACTGTAAGTCACAATCAGGGTATATATTTTATTTGAATAACGGAGTGGTAAGCTGCAAATCTTCCAAGCAAGAGACTATTGCCGATTGAACAACAGAAGTGGAGTATATTGCTGCAGCTGAAGCAACAAAAGAGGCAGTTTGGATCCGAAAATTCCTAATTAGATTAGGAGTAGTTCCGTTAGTAGCTGAGCCCGTTCTATTGTATTGTGACAATAACGGGGCTATAGCGCAGGCTAAGTAACCGCGGTCTCATCAACGATCCAAGAATTTTGAATCAAGTACGGCCACAAGTCATATATCTCGTCACATCGCTCATCACATCACATGTCACTTTAGTGATGGATGTCATTTCACCTTTTTGGTGAGTGACAACTAGTCACTATTCATGATGTTGGTTGTTGAGAGCCTTTAATGCATTTTAGGCTCCAAAATTTGGTTTGAATTTTTGAAAGCCATATACCAAACTTTGGTAACACTTTAGGCATTACTTGTTTTTGGAAAACAAAATAAAACACAAGAAAATATTATCTCTCTCTCCCAAGCTCACATTGCCGTGAGTCATCTTCAAGAACAAGAAAATTGTTTTCTTTTCTTTACTTGCTAACACACTTCAAGAATCAATACAAGGTGATAGGGAAACCATCTCAAGAGCTTGGAATCCTCTCAAAGCTTGGAGCTTGTTCATCTTCAACGAAGGACCTCCTTGGCCGAGACTTCAAAGGATCATCAAAGGAGGAAATTTTGTCTTCAACACATCTCAAAATCCGTTCAATGTAAGTGTGTTTCCGCCTCACTTCTTTGAGTATTCATTCTTTTCATTGTTCAAATATGATCTTGGGACTATATTAGAAACCAACAAAATGATCCCATGAACACGCTGGAATAGATAGAATTTCGATCAGAGATATTTTTCATTCGATCTTACTGTTCACTACCGCTTCTTTTTATAGTTTTGTGTGAAATCGAGCACGGATCAAAAAAATCATCACCACTATCTTGTAGTACTCTCTGAGAGCTTCGATTTGGCGGGTGGCTCGGGTCGTGAAATGAAGCGAGGAGTTGGGATTGGAATACCAATGTGCGTGTATTTCTATCTCTCCGGCAGTAGTTTTCCGGCGTTTCTGGCATCACTGCCGGCCACCGTTGGACGCAGGGTGGCGGGATGCTCCTTCGATATCATCGCGACAGTTGGCCGTGGTCGGATGGCTGCCGATGTGACCTGGCAAAAGCTTTCTCAATTTTTGGAGATGGGGGGACGTTTTGGGGAGATGAAGGAAGTTTGACATTTCTGTAATTTCTAAAAACTATGAGGTATTTATCAGAAAGTTTTTGAAAATTATATTCTGAATGCCGAAAATTACAATCAGGACCTTGTCATGGAGCTTTCTCAGATATTCGTATTTTTTGAAGCGCTTCTAATAAAAATTTTGTAACATCCCCAATCCGGGAAATTCTACTGGCAGGGAATAGGTCGTACTATTCCCCTGAGCCTCTGTCTTTCTAACTAAAATAACACTGATATTCTTTTTAAATATAGTCTCACATACGAAACCATTGCCCATAACAATGAAATAGAATATAAAACAGTATACATACAACTGAATGCTCAACATCAATAATCTTAACAACTTAATACAAGAATACAACTTTATTATACAGTGTCTGAAACTGGACTTTACTTGACTTTACTGAACTCAATCTCTGACTTGACTTGCTGGACCAAACACCCTAGTTATTGCCATCAGTATTAATCCTCCCGAGCTCGTCCTCTGAATAACCTGCAAAACAAAGAAACTGGGAGTGGGGGGGTTTGATCGTTTGAACCATCTAAGTGAGTGGACATTTAAAACAAAAATTGATGTGCTTTTATGAAAACTCTTGGTTCTAAAACTGAAACTGTCACCAGAAAAACATTTTTTTCTGATTCCATCAATTTTTTGTAAAACTTCTGTGAAAAAGCTTTTCTGTTTGCAAAAATCTGAGCCTTTCGAAAGTACTAAATTTTCTTTCTAAAACTCTTTTTATAAAACTTTCATCTCTGAAAATTGCATCTCTGAAAACCTTTTCTCTGAAAATCTGTCACTGAAATCAGTCTCTGAAAAATCTGACCCATGGGGGCATTACGTATTGCCGTCCCCCCATATGCCTAACTAGTGGTCTTGGGTCATTACGAATCGTCGTCGCCCAAGCCATTAAACTAGAGCCAGAGGTAGGAATCTATGCTACTGTCTGAACCTGAACTAGGATATAGGGGCAACTGTCATCCCTAGTCCTGAACTAGGATCTGGCGGTGTTACATATCGACGTCCCCTCAGTCCTCTACATGTGCACATGTTCTATCTGTCAATTTCCATAAGTTAGAGCTGAGGTGGGTTTTTCCCCCATGCCTTCAAAATCGTAAATACTCATGTTTTAAAATCTCAAAGTTTCTCAAACCTCCTTACAAATGAAATAACTGAAAATACATTTGGCTAATGCCCTAAAACATTTAAAAGCAAGTCTTGATCAATAACACGTAAATACAAATCAACTTTGAAAGAAAATGAATCAACTCACAGATTTGGAATCTAGCAGCATTGTTTACGATGTTGAAGGAAACTACGGTTCCTGCGTTAATCTATAATTGATAAACTTGATTACAAAATGGACTGAGGAATACATTAGATAATTAGGCTAAATTTATATATTTAAGTACTCGCCATCATTTCAATGTGTATAATGCGTACATAATGATGTAATGTATATATACGAGCTGATACGAGACCCTTAGGGTAGCCTCTAACATGCTAGGGTGAAACTGAATTGAACTAAAACTGATTTGGGGAAAGTTCTGACAACGCATCGCGACGCTACCCCTTGGGCGTCGCGACACACACACACATGCTGACAATCCAGTGAGCATTCTTTTTTTATACGTCGTGACGTAAGTCCCTGGGCGTCGCGACGCTCATATTCTAAAAATGGATGTGTGAGAATTTCCCTGTACGCGTCACGACGCAGGCCCTTGGGCGTCGTGATGCTAGCCTATTTTCCAGGATTCTAAACTTGCTTCCCAAAGTCTATCTTACCCCAAATAAATCACCAACACTTCTATATCAAACCATTGCACAAACCATTCCATTAAACTTCAACTTCACATATTCAATCCCAAGTTATCATCCTCAAATAATTCTTTAATCGCATCATTCTTGTTCTTAACTCAACACTCAAGATTTTCAAAATTTGGGCATTTAATTCTACAATCAATTTCTTTATTTGCCCATCACAAAAATGTAATCCCTAGCATGCCAATAGCTATATTATATCATCATAATCTTAGAATTTTACAATCCAAGTTTTGGGTCAAGTTTTCTTACCTTGATTTCTTCACACTCTTCAAGTTTCCAATGGTTGTTAATCTTCTTCTTTGCTTGATGTAAGAGTTCACACAAACAGAGGCTGATTTGGGTAGTGAGCTGAGTGTGTTATGAGGTCCATAACATTCTTATAAAATTTAATAGATTGAAATGAATTTCTTTATTTAACGAATATTTTAAGAAATTCATTTCTATCTGGGTCAAGTCTTATATGATCACATCATATAAGGTGCCTCAATTCTTATGTCACCATACGGACGATCCCAGATCAAGGTCGCCATACATCTATAGAATGGACCGCAGCTATAGAAAAACCACAAATAAATTACCTGCCTTGTTTGCTCTCTATGGACTATTTTAAATGACTAACTTCATGCGTATATCCTCTTATATATGAAATTATACACTAAGACTAAAGACACATAATTAATCAGGGGTAAATTAGATAATTAATATTATGCGATTTAACGGATATTATAAGAAACTCATTTCTATATGGGTCTAGTCCTATATGATCACATCATACAAGGTGCCTCCATTTTCATATCTCCACATAGACGATCCCCGGATCAAGGTCGCCATACAATTATAGAATAGACCACAGCTATAGATAAACCACATACAAAGTACCTGCATTGTTTGCTCTCTATGGCAGATTTATTAAAGTATAGCATAAAAATGGTTAAGGAGACTAAGCTTACTAATATTGTCGAGACTAGGACAACACCTAACAGAATCAGATCATAAGAATAAGTAGGAGTGGGACATATTAGAGTACAATTAGACAAAGAGATCGAATCAGAGAAAAAAGAAGGTTAATCAGAATTATATTGGCTAAGAATTTGAAAAGAGGAAATAGAGAATTGTATAGCTAATGCTATGATAATTAACATTAGGAGACTTAGGAATTCTCGGAGAAGTGGGAGCACTAGCTGCGAAGAAATCAGTTACACATGCAGTAAAGTCACATGACATCAGTGCGACTTTGTTACGAATGTATCGAATTGGTATAAATCCTCCATATAGATTGGATATTTTTATTGAGGATCAATGATTCAATTGGAACAATTCTGTGTATGATTATATTACAACAAGTGCATCAATTCCTACAGGATCTTACAAGTTGAGTATACTTGGGTGGAAGCAATAATCAGACGAGTGGTCATCTAAGAAGTCTTAAGGAGTATTAAATCCTTAAAGAAAATAAGGAAATAAAGTAAAAGACATTCATAGAGTATAAAATAGAAAGAAGTAATCCACTTACACACCATTTTGAGAAGAACATAAGTTCAGACCCTAAGAGATGAAGTATCTCTTGTACATCTTGTCAGGACGTCATGAAGGGAATAATAAGAGATATATAAATTCTTATGGATGATAAGTTATGTGAAGGAATAAAAATCTATATAGACAATATGTATATTATACATACTACGTTTCTACACGAGAAAAAGGCTTCCAAAGGGACTTTCAAAGGGTTAAGCTTTCATCTATAAGAATCGAATAGAGTATACCGAGATAAAAGATTCTCAGAAGTCATAGTATTGAGTTCTTAGTCAGTATAACAGAAAAAATTAAGGAAAGATAAGAGTAGCAGAGACCAGATACCTTCAAACCAAGACGAAACTAAGACATTCGGTATCGGAAGGGATTCGAGGATGAATCCTATTTAAGGGAGGGGAGAATTTGTAACACCTCGGTAATCCTAACGACTATTATGTTTAAACAAGTATACACTCATGAAATGACTTTTTGTATATTCGACAAATTTCTCGCAATTCCGATATGGAATTCATTCTAAAATTAAATTCAGACAGCCCAAGATATTTAGGCAGTAGGTTTTTCATACGATCTCTGATTTTTATGAACTTTATATCATCGGAAAGCTAAGATCGAGATTTAAAAATTTTGCGTTGAATTTTTTTCAAATTCAAACCAGAATCATGCCAAAATGAAGCTTAAAAATTTAGATGAATAGTACATGTGGACATATCTACAAAATTCTACATTTCTCTCCAAAATTCTGATTTTTCTTCAAAATTAAAACATTATCATTTAGTCAATTCAGTCCCTAGTATAAATATGATCACTATCCAAGCACCTTAACAATTTTGATAAAAAGAGAAACGTTAGGGAGGGGGAGGAAAGAAAGAAAGAAGAAAAAAAAGGAAAATGGAAAAGCCTTTTTCCTTACCAAAAATTAAGGAAGAAACAAGCACAAACCAACCCACAACTAGCTAGAAGGAAGAGTATCAGGCCTAGAAGACTTGAGTGATGAAGGAAATCAAGTGAAATAAGGTAAGAGAATCTTGACCCAAATTTTGTAATTTAGATTTTTGGTGATATGATGCTATGTTGGTATTATTGGCATGCTAGAGATTGCATCTAGATGGATAAAAAACTACGTAATTGAGTGTATTAAGTAATTATGTATTAAGTAATTGGGTATAGCTATTCAAAGGTTGGTGTTAGGCCCTGAAAATAGGTCAGTGTCGCGACGATCAACACCCAGCGTCGCAATGCTCAACACCCAACGTCACGACGCGTAACCAGAAGATGCTCACTGCCTCGGTCTTAGTATGTGGGTGTCATGACGCAGAAATCTCTGCATCGCGATACGCAATGAGCATGGGCTCTCTACCTCGGGCCTGACCAGGTGGGCATCGTGACGCGTAGAGCTTGGCGTCGCGATGCGAAATAGAACATGACCTCTGCCTAGTTCTGTTTGCTTGGGCGTCGCGACCTGGCATCTCGACGCGATACATAAAAAGTTTCATATCATTTTCAATTTTAACTTAGGATGTAGAAATCACCCTAAAAGTTTCGTACCAACTTATATACACACGCTATGTCATGTTACAAGCATCATACGCCATATAGAGATAATAGTTAGTTGAATTGAGAAGCCCAACCTAGTTCTGAAGCATATTCCAAGACTTGTATTCTAATTAAATTTATCATTTATAGATCATCGCAGGAATCGCAATTTTCTTCGACGAAGCAAAATAGTACCTTCCGGATCCTAGAATCTGTGAGTGGACACTCTATTTCTAAGTTAACTTTTTATTTATATTGCTTTAAGTAAAGACTTATTTTTGTATACATAGGGCGTTAGTCGATTTTATGACAGTTATGTCATGAAACATAATCTTTTAAGAAGTATGATTTTAAAAGCATGATTTTATGATTTTTGGAGGCATGGGGGAAAAACCCACCTCAGGTTGTAACTTATGGAATTGACGGATAACATGTCCACATTAAGAGCAGGACTGAGGGGACGGCGATATGTAACGCCCCCAGATCCTAGATTCAAGGTTAGGGGATGACGATACGTAACGCCTCTAAACCCTAGTTTCAGGGTCAAGTAGTAGCATGGATCAACACTTCTGGCTCTAGTTCAGTGGCTTGGGGGACGTAGATACGTAACATCCCAATACCACTAGTTTGGCATATGAGGGTATGGTGATACGTAACACCCCTATGCATCAGGTTTTTCAGAGACAAGTTTTTCAGTGATCGACTTTCAGAAATAGTTTTTCAGATATAATATTTTCAGAGATGTGATTTTCAGAAAAGATAGTTTTAAGAAAGTGTTTTCAAAAGAAAACATTTTATAGACAGATAGCAGTTTCTACAAAAGATTTTCAGAAAAATAGTTGTTCTAAGACAAGTGATTTCAGAAAAGTTGATTTCTTTGAAATGATTTTGGTTTTAGTATAATGGAATTTCATAAGTATTGCAGTTTTCATTTTAACCGTCCACTCACTAGGTCATTCAAACGAGCTAACCCCCCCACTCCAGTGTTTTTATTTTGTATGTTTACTTAAAGGACGGGCTCAGGAGGATGGATACTAATAGCAGTCACTAGGGTGTTGATTCCACCAGGTCAATTCAGAAACATGGTCAGTTAGAGTCAAAGTAATATTTTGTGTCATACAGTAGTACAGTCAACTTGTATGATTTATGTGTTGAAGTGTCCATAACATGGTTGTAAAATAATTTTATTTTGAGTATAAAGATATGTATGTTAAGTGGATCTTGTGTTATTGAGTTGGGCTATGGTCCCAAGTATGAGATCATGTATAAGATGAGATTAGTGGAGTTGATCAGAGTCAGAAAGTCAGAGGCTAAGAGGGATAGGGTGGCCTATTCCCTGTCGGTATCATTCCCGGAAGGGGATGTTACAAAGATGGTATCAGAGCGTGGTCTAGGGAGTCAGTGACTATAATGGGTAGAGTGTCGGGTCTTATATACGCAGTATGCCCAGGGTACTAGTATGCGAGGCACTACCTCTCCAGTATCTGATCCTCGAGTCTATCCTCAAGCTCTATAGACAGGTTAGTAAAAATCCCCAAAGTTATCTGAATTATATTCCTAGTAAAAGTAACTATAATCCTTGTTCTAGTTAAGGATTATTTTGTAGTTATCATGGCCTATTAGTAGAATTCAAGATAAGTTATGGGGACATATAGTAAGGTTCTGAAAATGTTCACTTAAGGGAGTGGAAAGAGAAGGCTATAAGAAAAGTAAAGTATGATGTACAGATGCTCAGAGCAACCAAAAGCAATTAGAGGTTAAGATACAGAAACATATAGATAAAGAAGTACCAAAACCTATAGTAGTAAAGAGAATAGAAAAAGCATGAGCAAGAGAAAATGTCAAATAGACCTAACTAAGGTTCATTCACTTCTCATAAGATTCATTCCTTCCTAATAAGACTTATTCCTTCATCAGAGACTTCCTTCTAATAGACCCAAATAGCCTTGGGTATCTTATATAGATAGCAAGTTCCCCAAGTAACAAAGGGTAGTTAGAAAGATAAAGGAAGCAAGAAATCAGGATTAAATATGGGAGTCCCAATAGAAAAGAGATACCAAAAAGGATGAAGAGATTTCAAATCTCCAAACCCAGACCCGTAAGTAAATAAATGACGGTCGTAAGCAAAGAATATTATTTATCTTACTATAAAAAACCTGATATAGATACGACCTTAAGCTACCCAGATTCTCACCCATCATTAATATCGGTTGAATAAATTTTCCTGAAAGAGTCTATCACATACCTATCTTACATGAGTAATAAACTCTACCAAAACATAGAGTACCTGAATGAGGACAACGATATCCATCGAGATGAAAAAGATTGTCCCAACCTTTATCGGCATAGATAAAGATAACTGTAGGGAAGCTTAACGAAAGTTTATCCTAAGACAGAAACAGAAGACATTAAAAGGTAAATTACCTAGAAAAGGTCCAAGGAAATTTTTGAAGTTAGAAAGAAAAGAACTGAACATAGTTCAAGAATCTACACAAGTCAGCACGAAGCTTAAAGTATTAGTAGAAATCCACATAATAGGCCAAACGAAGTAGAACCCATAGATCAGACCGATGCCAATAGGAAACCGTCTGAATTTAAACAGATAGACCCATGAGGATGGAGACAGTGAGGAGCAACAAGAGTGCCAGTACGAATACTAGGACAGAGTGCCATAGCCATGACCTATAGCAAGAGCAAAGATTCAGAGAGTAGATCATAAGACACGAGCCACCACTAACCTCGGTAACACATCTTAGACCCAAAAGATAGGATATGGAAACAATACAGAAGGATACAATTAGTAACAAGGAAGTTCAGTGCATATAGTGACACAGATAACGTAGCTTGAGGACATTAAGTAAATGAAGACCTCAAGATGTTTGATACATATTAACGAACCTTAAGATATGGAATAGTCGATGTAGCTTCCAATGGAATGAATAGTAATTCTCCCTTCCTGTAGCCCAAATTCTAGTAAACATATAGACAGCTAACCAAACCATCACCGAGCTTAAGTAAATAACATAAATGCGTATTCATATATCTCTATGAAATGCATGTACTCACCCGTCAACTTAGAGCCCGGTAAGGAGAAGAACCAGTAAAGAATCATATTTAACATAATAGACGGATCACGAGATGGCTAGATAGCCCAACTAATAAGTTCAACATAACATAGATAAGAATCATGAGATGTCAATATTCTATATGAGATAGAATAGTTTGAAGTCACAGTAAGTCAATAGAGAAGTCATCGTTGAATTAGAAGCCCTTAAGGGAGTAAATGCTCAAAAAAAACGAAGGGACCAGAGAGAGCGATTCCCAGGAATATAGTATATGCTTATAAGGAGCCTCATTGTACTGGGATGGAAGAACTAGTAGGAGAATAACACCTGAACCAAAAGTTCTAGTAGAGATTCCATAGGCGATCGAAGTTGATGAAGTTCCTAGGGGAGTAAAGACGTAAGGAGTTCAAAGAACTGAGATAAGGAGGAAATTTAAGTAACAAAGTAAACTTCGTAAGGAGGAATAACAAAGGGAGTATAATAGGACTCTAAGAGAGAGTAAACCTTAAGAAGGTTTTTGATAAAAGGTTGTAAGAATATTAGACGGAAAATAATCAATAGTATAGTCGAATGAGATAATTCAGGTAGTTCCTAGCATAAGTACTTTAGTATGCGAACCCAGTATCAGATATGTAATAAGAAAATCTTAGGAATATAAAAGAGCAGTATATGCAACTACAGCAAGCGTAACTAGTGAGATCAACACAACTGGAAAGGCTTCAGGACCAATCCCCACCCTCACAACCCTCGTTAGACAACACTAGCAAAGATAGGCCTCGATGTCCACCTCACGATACTCCCAGAAACAAGTGAATACATAGTGAAAGGAGACCGAAACATAAAATTTTCAGATATAGTGCAAGAGCATAATAGAAGAGGAAAATATCTCTATGTAAAAGAATTGTGAGAGAAACTATCTAGATGAAACGATGAAGAGAGAAAGTAGTAGTTATGCAATAACGGTATACAAAAGAACCAATGTTAGATATGACTAGAGACATGTAAAAGACTATATCCTTCGGATAATGAGACAAAGACATATACCACAAAAGTTTCAGGTATTTTACATAGCGGTATAGTAGATTGTGAAGGCATAGCAGTGAGCTTTTAGATACTAGTATAAGACCAAGGTTCTATTAAATACATAGTGGATGAAAGATAACAAAGACCAAGAAGTTGAGGCTTTAGGTCACTTGAGGCAAATTTATCAAAGTATAGCGTAAAAAGTGCTAATGAGACTAAGCTTCCTACTATTGTTGAGACCAGGACAATACCTAACAGAATCAGATCATGGAAATAAGTAGGAGTGGGACATCTTAGAGTATAATCCGGTAAAGAGATCGAATCAGAGAAAAAGGATGGTTAATCAGAATTATACTGGCTAAGAATTTGAAAAGTACGAAAAGAGTATAACAGTACACATAAACGAATCATTAGCATCCATGTTAACCGTAAAGGATGCGGTTTAAGCACGAAGTATACATACACTTAAGCCTAATATAGGTACATCGTATCCTGAATATTAGAGGTACCAATAAACAATAACAGTAAAGTAAAAGTGCATAAGCAGTTTGACTAGGAACCAATGAGCCTTAAGCCATGCAAATAAGCAGAGGTAAGGGAACTTGAAGGGTGAAACTGAAAAGCAATTAAGAGCAAAGAGGAAATAGAGAACTGTATAGCTAATGCTATAAGAATTAACGTTAGGAGACTTAGGTATTCTCGGAGAAGTGGGAGAACTAGCTATGAAGAATTCAGTTACACAATCAGTAAAGTCACATGACATCAGTGCGATTTTGTTATGAATGTATCGAATTGGTATAAATCCCCCATATAGATTGGATATTATTATTGAGGATCAAGGATTCAATTGGAACAGTTGTGTGTACGATCATATTACAACAAGTTCATCAATTCGTACATGATCTTACTGAAAGAGTTCAATTCAAAGTCCCAAGATCAAAAAATCATGCACAAAAACCGCATATGAACACATCAAAGGAGGTGCGGATATACTCACATTGATGGGTTTGATGCTAGGAAGAACACAAGCTGCGTTTTCATTCTCCGTTGAGCTCGGCAGTAGCTTTCCTTGACAGTGGGCTGCTCGGTTTGGACTGGTTTGGACTCCACCATTTTCGGCCATGCATGGACTCCATTGAAGCTCCAAGCTTCAAGCTTCCATGCTCAAAGAATCACTTCCATATCACCTATGTATCACTCAAGGTGTGATAGCACTTGATTTTTGCCACAAAATCGTTATCTTGCTTCTCCATTTGCTCGGCAGAAACAGAACAAGAAGAAGAAGAAAACGGTTTCCAAAACCGTGAAGGAGAGAAGAAGAAAAGGAGGGAGATTATTTTCACGTGAAACCGTGAATTTGAGAGAGAGGAAAGGTAAATGTTTTTCTTATATTTATATTTTATTTCCAAAATAAAATCAAATACAAAAGCCTTTTCATTTACTAAATACAAAAGTCAAAAAAGCAAAAAGCTATCATCATTTCAACTTTTACTTTAAGTCACATCACATCACTTTAATAAAGTGTCATGTTGTCAAGTCACATCACTCAAAGTGACAATTGATTTGACGATTGATGCGACTAGCGATTTGACGCTTGATGTGACTTGCGTGCCGCGCTCGAATTCGAAATGCGAATGCGCTCGCAATCACTCTCGGGCTCGGGTTCGCTATTCCAAATTAACGAATTTTCCGTCGCGTCGTAATTAAATGATTACGCCCAGCGA
>SKCR01045582.1:0-88449 GCA_019454045.1 Zanthoxylum bungeanum | reverse complement strand
GTGACAGGTGCCAGAGAAGGAGAAATATTTCGAGGAGAAATGAAGGACCTCTACAAATTTCCTTTAGATTTAGAATTTCAGCTAACCAGGTACTATCTTCTAAACTCATCTTCTACTTTTTAAGACATTGTGGACAATGTCTAATTTAGGTTTGAGGGTGGGGAATAGTTGACTAGTATCTTGTTTTTATGTTTTTTTTTTTTATTTTTAGTCCAAAATTTTCGAAAAATTCAAAAAAATTGAAAAAATTTTAAAAATCAAAAATTTTTTTTTTTTGTGTTTTTGTGTTTTAATTTGACTAATCTGGTGAAATTGGTGTAAGATAGATGGGTAAGGAATTTCCACTCCTGAGACATATCTTAACCTATTTCGTAACATGTTAATTTTTATTTATTTCCTTTTGAATTATTTAATTTGTGAATTCTCCATATAACTGACTAATATTGATCTTCATATGCTCAGTTGACAGGTATTATCAAAATGCATGGTCACATACAACCATGAGCTGTAATTGAAAAGTTTGTAATATTCAGTGCTCTAGTTTAATCAGAGGAAGCATCTAAAAAAGCGATGGGATACAAAAACAATTCGTGTATAAAAATATGTTGCTTATTTTAGAGGTCCCAAGATCAAACCAAGACATGAAATTATGTGTGAACACATCAACGGAGGTAGCGGGATACTCACATTGATCGGTTATGTCGATTTGAAGACGAATCATGCCAAAAACGTACTGCCTTGGTAAGCTTACTGCAACCAGTCCATGCTCACTGCAAAACAGAAATTTGAGTGAAGAAATTGAGCTCCCAGCTTTGTTGGATGGATCCCGGCTCATGGTTGAACCTCCCTACCACCTTCGCAAGACTCGTAGTGTGCTAGCACTTGCGGTTTTCACCATGAAAACCCAACTCTTGGCTTCCCTTGCTCACGGTTTTGGCTTCAAAAACCAGTCCAAAGTTTTCAGTTTGGGCGTGAGAAGAAGAGAGAAAGAGAGAGTTTGAATTGTGTATTAAGTTGTCAAATGATTACCAAAAATCAATTTATATTTATGCCATAATTTTCATTAAATTAATAATAAAATATGACACATAACATGCAATGGCTTAGAGTGTCAAACACTCAAACTCCATGCAATGACTTTGAGTGCAATGTACACAATCTACATGCAAAGCATTAGAATGACATGTGTCATGTGGGCCCCACACGTTTCCAAATGAAGTGGGCCCACGTGCACTCACGCGTTCGGGTTCGATATTTCCGAAATACCGAGCTTACGTCGCGACGTTAATTAAATCGAATTTAAATAAATAATTGCGCCTAGCGAAATTATTATTTACGTCGCTAACGAATTAATTCTAAATTAACTCGTTTGCCCGAATTAAAATCTGATTTTAATTCCGCGTCGAAATCTAATTTCGTCTAATATATCGAATATATTAATACATCGATTAATTCCGAATTAATCTTTCTCTCTGTTTAGACGACATTTTATCCTAGATAAAATATCTCCGTTATTAATCCTAGATTAATTTTCTCTCTCTCTTCTATAATAATCCCAGATTATTTAAGAGTGCGAGTTGTGCGTCATCGGTGGATTATCGGGAAGCGACCCATGAGATCCCCGGATAATCTGGCAGTAAATACGGCCGTCGGAGTATCCGAATCACGTACGTACCAAGTACTACGTTCTACCGATTTACGAGACAAGGTCGACTCCTAGCAAAGCACCAAGTCTACCTAATTCTCCGGACATATCCATTAAAGAATATTAAGATCTGTATCAAGCGTAGTATACTAATGTATTGTGTATATCGGCCCAGTATCGGATAATCACGTGCTAGGGCTGGGGCTGGATAAGTGTCTGCCCCGTCCGAAACACATATCGGATGTCTGGTAACTAGTCTCTATAATCGGATATTCATGACCTGGTCATAATATCACGATTGGATGCGCATCACTCAAGAGCACTAATACCGTATCCTGCGTGACATCATCTCCACTATGACTGGAGTGATACTTCCATCTTGACATCACATCCAATACACTACGATTCTCAATATACCCGGCATTGGCGTACACAGAACCGGTTAGAGTCCTGGACGACCTCAACTAAAGTATATCGATTGTCGTAAGCATTAGCGATGTAAGTCTCAGGTTAAGACTATACACACCTACCTTGATTTCGGCCTCCCATAGACACATATTCATAATACCAATGGGATTCCGAGGGGTCTATCCAGAGCGAAGCTGTTTCCCGTACCATCGGTGAAACACGACCTCCTATCGCACTTGCATAAGTATCAAACACTTATATATATGAGAACTATGCCGTTGTGCCCTCACAACGCACACAAGTGCAATACTAGCCTATTCCGCATTATCGATGTCCAGTCTCGATAATACTACGGCTAGGGATATTTAATGATTAATCCTTCGTGGACTGATACTGTCTCATATCATCTCAATCCAGGAACTAATCATAGGGACCTCTCTTCATTTATATATCTGTGGTGATCTAATCACAAATGATGAGAGTGCAATTTCCTTGTCACATAGTTAATTTGCTACAACAACACAATGATCTGTGCAAATAGTGACGCTATGGGTCATTTTGTCCAACAATCTCCCACTTGGCACATAGCCAGTCACTCAAGTGTCCCACACCTGAACTATGTACGGTTCGCTCAAATTGCTGAGGAAAGGTTTTCGTCAGCGGATTTGTATGATTATCGTCTGACGCGATTTATACGATCATCACATCGCCACGATGTATGATCCGAACGAATCAGATGAATATAGAAGGATATATCTGGATCATCGATGAGACCTTTAATTCCTTAGCCTATGCTGACGCCTAGCTCAGCTGCTAACAGAACTATATCTAATCTAATTAGATTTACTTTCGACCCAAAAGACTTCTATTGCTGCCTCAGCTGCAGCAATAATCCGCAATCGTTGTTTATTCGGTAACAGTTATCTTGCTAGGAAGATTTCCAGCTCACTGTCCCTGTTATTCAAACTTTATAGTACCGTAGTATTTTAATTGTTTGGAAACTTGCAGTAGTGATCCCAGTCATTTCAAGTTCTCCTACTCCATAGTTTAAGACAACATCTTTAGTTCTCTCAGATACTAACAGATGTTCTTAATGTTCAATCTAGTGACTATCACTTGGATTGACCCGATTGTGACTCCATATGCTCGAAGCATATGAGACACCGATACTAGTACATTTTAAATGTACAATTTCCCAGAGAGTGTTAACAAACTCCAAATCTATCCCAGTAGATCTTTATTCCTTGAATAAAGGTTGTCACTCCCCAGAATTCTACGGAGAATTTCTATTGAAAGAATATCTATGAAAGCCAAGCTTTCACAAATTGCTTTATGGGAATTTCACTGTCAGTGCACTCTCCCACTAACCTCCTTATATACACAAGAATTATTTCGTTTTGAGTTAAATCATAAACCATTATGATTATTTCAAAACGACAGTTCCAAGAACCCTATGCTTGCTTCAATCCAAACATGGATCGAATAACCCGCAAACCTTGTTTGTCGGTTATTCAAAATCGTCAGGATGTTGTAAACATCCTCCAAAAGGTTTCCTTTTCAGGAAAGCGATTTTGATTTGTAACTGACATATTTCATAAATGAAATTTGCAGTTATCAACAAGCATCTTCAAAATGGATTTACCATGGCAACAGGTAAAAGATTGAACCGTTATTAACACAATGTTGATAACGATACCTTTCCGTCAAAAGCCCAGCTTTGTACGTTGGTATATTGCCTTCCATGTATGTCTTCCTTGAAGACGTTTAATGTACCATAGGCAAAATGCCTTGTGGTACAACAACTAGTATCCAAAATAGTTGTTATACATGGAATCCATTTCGGTTCATGGCACTTTGCCATATTAGGGAGTCGATACCTCGTATCACTTCCTCATACGTAATCAGTTGGTGTACCTTAAAAAGATTAAAATCTTTATGAGGTGAGATCAGAAACCCATACCCCAGGTTGTTTTCTGACTCTCTCTGATCTACGCGGTTTCTTGTGTATTTGAAGATTAATGGTATAGATTCATCATTGATGAACTATTTGTGTTCCATTAAGGACTTCGTGCTTTGAATAGTATTACTCCGATTTTCATCGAGTATCACTATCCTCCCACTGACCACTGCATATCGGTATTCCTCTCAGGAAAACCGCATGGTGAGAAACAATCACATTGTTCTCATGTGGGATTTATAAGTACTATACTTATGGTTTCCCTTAGGATAACCTATATTGGCACTAATCCAATTTGGGTTCTTAGTTTGGTATCATCCAAACTTTATGCCTGGCATACCCAAATTATCAGGAACGAGAAACTCTGTTTCTTTCCTGTTCATATCCTATATGATATCTGTCAAACAGATTTATATGGAACCTTATTCTAAATAAGTTTTGCACTGTTAATACATATCCTGTAGAAGGAAATAGTAGCTCAGAGCGACTCGTGATAAACCTTATCATGTCCAACAAAAAAATTCGGTTTTTGGTTCGGACACACCGTCTAACTGACGTATCTCGGGAGGAGTCCTCATCTGAAAGAATACTATACTCTTTCATGTATGTTTGAAACTTACTGCTTAAGTATTTACCAATACGGTCTTACCGTAGCGGCATAATACTACAGCCGATCTGTTTGTATACTTCGTGTTGAAACTCAAAGTTCCGTATTTGTGTTCTTCAAAAGAAACACATAACCATAACGTGATGTCACTCCCGTTAAGGTCACGAAATATTCATGTTCACATCTAGCCTAGCTAGATATGGGCCCACTTACTTCACCATGAATAGGGCTAACAGATCAGTGGCCCTTTTACTATTACCAAGTAAATAGTATTTTAGGTATTTTACCTAATAAACTAGATTCGTAGACCTTATTTGAATAGTCAAATCAGTCCTAGTATCCACTCTTCAAAAGTGTGGATATACGAGTCGTTTAATTGTGTCCTAGACAACAATGCCACAAATAAGTCTCTATTGATCAAATCAATTTGAGCTATTTATTTGTCATTTATATGTTTGAGATTTTATTTATATTCAAATATAAATTATGTTATTTACATCTAATGTATTTATCTCAGTATCATCTTTATATAATGAAACACTTTAGTGTTTAGAATATAAAGGTTTTATCCGCATCGGATTAAACACTGATATAGAGATAATGTCTCTAGTCTAACTAGTTACATTATAACATTTCCTAATTTAAGTACATACCCAAATGGTAGTTCCTAAATTTAGGTATCTACGGTCAAAACAGCGACTTTCGTCCCGTTTCCGATTTGCAGAGAAATCTCGGCTTGAAGTCAGTATCCTGCTCAAAGCAGATTCTGAACATCAATACATATATGTATTATGTACCACACTAAGTATTTTTAATACTAGTAGTAAACATAACTTTGACAAATATTTTTAAAGTTAGAGCCTCGCCCTATTTTTAATTCCTTCGTGTCTTCCATATCCAAATGGTAGTCACTTTGGGATATGTCAATTATCTTTTCAATATTTCACAAACCTTTGGCCAAGCCTTGGGTTTCGGAATATTGAAACGATGTGCACCTTGTGCAACATGCCCAATTGCAAACCTTTTGACTTTCACCCTTAGAATAGTCAAATCAATTCTCTAAGAATTATTAATTGCAATTTAATACTTTTAAATCTAAAGATAGATTTATTGTCAAGTATATTAAATTAAGCACTAAAGTCATCATCACATAAATCTTCCAAAGACTTTATGCTCTACTATTTGCTTAATTATGGGCTTAGTCATAATAAGTTATTTTATCAAATAAATTAACCTATTATTAATTCCCAATATGAAAATTAAATCATTTAAAGCATTTAATCCAATGATTATATATTTTAATATTCAACTTTTCAATTCTTTCTTGATTTCAATAGTCCAACTATTAATCAATTTAATAAGGTACTATTTATTATAATGATTACAATAATCCAATTATTTAATCAACTATAATTTTAATATTGATTACTATAATCCAATTATAAAATCAACTATCATTTAATTCAATTATATTGATTACTATAATCCAATTACAAAATCAACTATATATTGAATGAGTTTGTATATAGTCCAACTATATATATTTTTAAAAACAACATAAAATATTAGTCCGACTAATACTTTTAATTAATATGACGAGTAAAATATAGATGAGCGCGTTTAGCGAGTATTCGAACGAATGTTGCAAATTCAATACTTGCCTCCCACTATTTTTCGTCGAGCCTCTAACCCTCTGTCGAGTACTCGGGAAACCGTGTTTCCTAGTGGGCTAGGATCCCGTTAAATATCACACAATCTTGACTTTGGCCAACAAATTGTATGATAATTAACTAAGTAGATCTCGAAGATCAATTGGATCTAATCCAACTCCTAGATCCAGTAGGTGGACATCCAAGTCCTAAACATATATCTTATATATGCCTATATATCCAATATATACCCTAACCTTTTTCCTCTGAATCAACTAGGCCTTGGCTTTGGCACAACAAACCTAATGATCCCAGTCAAGCGCGGACCCATTGACATGGAAGCTTCGTAATCAATGTCAATGGACAAGAAGTGGTCTTGACTTTGGCCAACAAACCACAACTTGGACACGACACCGATATGGAACAAAGCCTCGTGATTAAAACACATCTTTGATGGACAAGGGCTTGACTTTGGCCAACAACCCCTGCCAATCTCGGATCTTGAGTAAGAATCACTCAATGGAAGGAAAAACGCGATATGATTTAACGAGGGTTTTTCGCGTGCAAATTGGCTACCAATTTAATTATCTTTGTTAAGGTCTCATCATCATACACCCTTAAACATGCATTCTAAATACATAATAAAGCGAGTATGAAATAAAATAATAATGATATGCGGATGGATACTTTACACGTTGATCCTAGATCAAATCTCTCCCTTTCTCACTCAAGCTAGCACTTGTACTACTTCTACCCGTTACACTACACTTCTAAAGAAACCTCATATATATAGAGGGGAATAGGTGAGAAGAGAATACAAAGAGAATAGAGGTGATAAGGCTGGACACGCAGGTCCAATTTAATAAATCGAATTTATTACAACAATTTCTAAAATGCCCACCCGACTAATATCCATCCGATATACATTATTCATTCAACACAACCATGTATTCACACACATATATTACAAACAAGACATGCTTTTACAACCAATCTAATCCAATTAATTAGTCTTTATTTAAAGTGATCATCCAATGTTCAAACAACGGTTTGATTTTGCACGAGTCCAACTCGATTGTGAATAAGTACATAAGGTACGAATTCACGAATTATATCGAACTACTTATTAAATCTAATTTAATTCGTATTCAATACTAATTCAATTATTTAATTCCAAATTAAATGTTTACACTTTTAATATGCTTTAAAGACTTAGATTCTAAATCTAATCCTATTGGGTCTCAAAGCCCAACTAACATCCAATGTTAAATTTATTCAAGTCAAATGGGCTTAGAATTGATTTATTAAGGCTTGGGCTTTGGTCAATGTGGGTCAAACCCAATTACCAAGCCCAAATAAGGAATCACCCTTAAATGCCATAAAACCAATTTTAAGCCCATAAGGCCCAATTAAATTATTAAAGCCCATTAATCAAATTTTAATATTCCAAACATTAAAGTCCAATTAATTAAAGTGTAATACCAAGATTAATATATTAAACCAAATATTTCAAAAATACCCATTTAATTTATTAATCATCTATTTTAAAATAAATGTCCAACATTAATTTTAACAAAAATCAACTCCTTTACATGTCTTATGTATTCGGCCAAGGTGAGTTTTTTGTGTCGATTTGTTTTTCAATCCGATTGAATTACTAATCTACGTCCCGTACACGTTCTAAGTCATCCAATGATCTTAAACACAAAAACAAAAAATTCCAATCCACTCCAAGTAGCAACACATTCGGCCAAGGCATGAATTTGGGGAAAAAATCATCCAATGCATTTTCCATAAAATTGATTCCATATAACATCATGTTATATACATGTAAGCATTCTTATTAATCAAATTTCACAAGAACATGCTTCAATCAATATCTTCATACCATTCGGCCAAGGTCAAGATTTTGGGGAAAAATCATCCAATGCATTTTTCATAAAATTGATTCCATGTAACATCATTTTACATACATGCAAGCATACTCATTCATCAAATTTCACAAGAACATGCTTCAACCAATTTTGTCAAATTTTAACCTAAAATATTTCATGCTTGCAACCTAGCTCTTGATGCCATTGTTGCTTATTTTAGAGGTCCCAAGATCAAACCAAGACATGAAATTATGTGTGAACACATCAACGGAAGTAGCGGAATAATCACATTGATCGGTTATGTCGATTTGAAGACGAATCATGCCAAAAACGTACTGCCTTGGTAAGCTTACTGCAACCAGTCCATGCTCACTGCAAAACAGAAATTTGAGTGAAGAAATTGAGCTCCAGCTTTGTTGGATGGATCCCGGCTCATGGTTGAACCTCCCTACCACCTTCGCAAGACTCGTAGTGTGCTAGCACTTGCGGTTTTCCCCATGAAAACCCAACTCTTGGCTTCCCTTGCTCACGGTTTTTGGCTTCAAAAACCAGTCCAAAGTTTTCAGTTTGGGCGTGAGAAGAAGAGAGAGAAGAGAGAGTTTGAATTGTGTATTAAGTTGTCAAATGATTTACCAAAAATCAATTTATATTTATGCCATAATTTTCATTAAATTAATAATAAAATTATGACACATAACATGCAATGGCTTAGAGTGTCAAACACTCAAACTCCATGCAATGACTTGAGTGCAATGTACACAATCTACATGCAAAGCATTAGAATGACATGTGTCATGTGGGCCCCACACGTTTCCAAATGAAAGTGGGCCCACGTGCACTCACGCGTTCGGGTTCGATATTTCCGAAATACCGAGCTTACGTCGCGACGTTAATTAAATCGAATTTAAATAAATAATTGCGCCTAGCGAAATTATTATTTACGTCGCTAACGAATTAATTCTAAATTAACTCGTTTGCCCGAATTAAAATCTGATTTTAATTCCGCGTCGAAATCTAATTTCGTCTAATATATCGAATATATTAATACATCGATTAATTCCGAATTAATCGTTCTCTCTCTTTAGACGACATTTTATCCTAGATAAAATATCTCCGTTATTAATCCTAGATTAATTTCTCTCTCTCTTCTATAATAATCCCAGATTATTTAAGAGTGCGAGTTGTGCGTCATCGGTGGATTATCGGGAAGCGACCCATGAGATCCCCGGATAATCTGCAGTAAAGTAAATACGGCCGTCGGAGTATCCGAATCACGTACGTACCAAGTACTACGTTCTACCGATTTACGAGACAAGGTCGACTCCTAGCAAAGCACCAAGTCTACCTAATCTCCGGACATATCCATTAAAGAATATTAAGATCTGTATCAAGCGTAGTATACTAATGTATTGTGTATATCGGCCCAGTATCGGATAATCACGTGCTAGGGCTGGGGCTGGATAGTGTTGCCCCGTCCGAAACACATATCGGATGTCTGGTAACTAGTCTCTATAATCGGATATTCATGACCTGGTCATAATATCACGATTGGATGCGCATCACTCAAGAGCACTAATACCGTATCCTGCGTGACATCATCTCCACTATGACTGGAGTGATACTTCCATCTTGACATCCACATCCAATACACTACGATTCTCAATATACCCGGCATTGGCGTACACAGAACCGGTTAGAGTCCTGGACGACCTCAACTAAGTATATCGATTGTCGTAAGCAGCGAGCGATGTAAGTCTCAGGTTAAGACTATACACACCTACCTTGATTTCGGCCTCCCATAGACATATTCATAATACCAATGGGATTCCGAGGGGTCTATCCAGAGCGAAGCTGTTTCCCGTACCATCGGTGAAACACGACCTCCTATCGCACTTGCATAAGTATCCAACACTTATATATATGAGAACTATGCCGTTGTGCCCTCACAACGCACACAAGTGCAATACTAGCCTATTCCGCATTATCGATGTCCAGTCTCGATAATACTACGGCTAGGGATATTTAATGATTAATCCTTCGTGGACTGATACTGTCTCATATCATCTCAATCCAGGAACTAATCATAGGGACCTCTCTTCATTTATATATCTGTGGTGATCTAATCACAAATGATGAGAGTGCAATTTCCTTGTCACATAGTTAATTTGCTACAACAACACAATGATCTGTGCAAATAGTGACGCTATGGGTCATTTTGTCCAACAAAATAAACATCTGAGATCCGAGTAATTAAGTCTGTAGGGGTGTTTTAACACCTAGTGCCCTAAAACCAACTGGTTTGGGAGTCACTCGCCCAAACTCGCTACATTGATTGAAGATGTTGTAAAATATATATATATATATATATATATATATACATATATATATCTGAAGTCCGAGTAGTAGTAAGTATGTCTGTAAGGGTGTCTTAACACCTAGTGCCCTATGCCAACTGGTTTGGGAGTCACTGACCCAAAGCTCGCTACATGGATTGAAGATGTTGTAAAAATATATATATATATATATATATATATAATATATATATATATATCTGAAGTCCGAGTAATTAAGTCATTAAGGGTGTCTTAACACCTAGTACCTTAAAGCCAACTGGTTTTGGGATTCGCTGGCCCAAAGCTCGTTACATGGATGAAAGATATTGTATATAAATATAAAAACAAATTCAAAAAAAGTGTTCCATTGCTAAAAAGTGTGAAATCTGGTATAACTTTATGACAAAAATATTACCTCTTTTCGACTACACTTGTGAATATTGTGGGCACAATGAGTTGATTAATATTTTATTTGTTGAGTATATGAAGAATGGTAAAAATCATCGGAAAGTTCACTTATTTGGTAATTTAGAAACAAAGACAACAACTATTAACTTGGATAAGATGTTTTACTTGTTTAGTCACTAACCTCTTTATTCTCTCTTCTTTTGTCTTTTTGCTTTTGTGTGCATTAGTTTTACTATCTTTTTACTTTTGTAAAACGTTTGTGGGTATCGTTGCTATAAGCCCTCACAAGACTACAACTCGTCCATTAGGGACACCTAGGGGTTTAAAGGCTTATTGCATACGCTAAATGCAACCGTGTTCCCTACGAAAGTGGCTTAGTTTAATTTTTATTTTAAAGATGTTTATGTTATTTTATTTTGTTCTTTTGCTCGAAGACTAGCAAAATGTTAGGTTTGGGGTGTGATGAGTGGTAAATGTATCACTATTTCCCACTTATTTAACCTAATATTTCGTATAGTTTCTCAAGTTTTGTGAATATTTTGATGTGTTTTGTGTTATTTTGTAGATAAATAAAGTTTCAGGACTCTCTGGAGGTGATATGGGGCCCAATCAATGAAAAACAAACTAAAGGGCAAAATCATCTTTTGGCGCGTCGTGACCGCTAACGTGCCCAAAAATCAATTAGGAATCACCCTTTGCCTAAAAATCAATTTTTGGCCCATTAGGCCCAATTAAATTTTAAAAGGCCCAAAAGTCATATTTTGACTTTATGGAAATGGTTTTAGGCCCAATTGAATCCAACCCAATTGTCCAAAACCAAACTTGGCCCAACCAAGCCCATTAGCTCAAATATAACAAATTAAATTAATAATTTATTCCAAATTAAATATTAATCCAATTCAAGTGTAATTAACATAATTAATCAACTAATCTAATGTTTCCAAAACATTATTAACCCAACATAAATCATGCTCATTAATTCCATTTCATTTCCAACACAAATTAAAGCAAAATCAATTCTATAACATGCTTAGGCTCACGGCAATGGTAAAGAAATTATCATGCAATTTGATTTCAATCTAATTAAATCAACATTTAACATACATTTCATGCCAACAACACATCCAATTGCTAATTTTCAAAAAATCACCATGAGCACATACTAGGGTACATTCAGCCATGTCAAAGGAATTGTGGATTTTGATCCAATCAATTTTCTCAATTTTAAGATGCACAAATCCAATTCATCATCATCCAAACACAACCACACAAACAATTTAGGTAAATCAAGCTCCAAGCAAAAAATCCCAAATTAAAGTCATGAACCCAAGAATCTAAATCATGTTTAGATCTCACTCTGATACCATTGTAAGTGTCCTAGACATGCCATGAGATCTCTAAGCGTGATTGGTGTGTGAATAACTCAAGAAAGTTTGCGGAAAAAACTTACATTAATTGGATGAGATTCAAAACTTTTCTTTGTTGTAGAAGATGCTCCAAGCTTTCTTTTGAATTCCAAACTCAATGGTGAGTTTCCCTATCACCTTTCTTTGACTCCAAAGTGCTAGCTTTGCCCAAAAATGGAACAAAAATTTCTCCTCCAATGAGAAGAGAGGGACGACAATGGAGGTTTTAGAAGAGAGAGAGAGACGTGAATAGGAAAGTCTAACAATACTTATTACAAAAGTTGTGTGTGTTGACTTCTAAGTTGTTTTAAAAACATGTGTATTTTGTGTTTAAGAGATTAAACACTATTGCCAACTACCACCATCACAAAAAGTGACTAGTGATGTAAGTGAGTGGGTCCCACCACTTTGAATTCAAAATTCAAATTGACTTACACAACACACTTTGGGCTTGGGTTCGTTTAATCTGATTAAACGAATTTTCCGTCGTGACGTAATTAAATCTAATTTAATTAAATAAAAATGCCTAGCAAAATTATTACAAAAGTCGCATACGAATTAATTCCAAATTAATTCGATTCGTTCGGTTGAATTAAAATCCAATTTTAATTCTGTATTGAAATCCAATTTCAATTAATATATCTGATATATTATTTTAGGCCAATTAAATAAATTAAATAGTAAAATCCAATTTAACTATTAAATTTATTTTACCGATTCATTCCAAATTAATCGCGTTCTCTCTTCTTCATAAATTAATCCCAGATTAATTCATGACGCAATTAATCCCAGATTAACTCATGACGCAATTAATTCCAGATTAATTTTCTGTCTCATAATTAATCCTAGATTAATTCTTGTTGTAATTAATCCCAGATTAATTTTCAATCTCATAACTAATCCCAAATTATTTATGTCCGAGTCAAATGTCATTGGTGAATCTTTGGGAAGCGACCCAAGAGATCCCTGGATATGTTGGCAGTAAATACGGTCATCGGACTATCTGAACACGTGTGTACCTGGTACCACGTTTTTACCAGTTTACAAGACATGGTTGGCTTCTAGCAAAGCACTGTGCCTATCCAATTCTCCAGAAATATATTCAACATGGAATATATATAATCTGTATCAGGCATAGTATACAAAGTATTGCGTAATACGATCCAGTATCGGATGTCACATGCTAGGCCAAGGGCTGGAATGTTGTCTGCCCCGTACGAAGCATATATCGGATCACTAGCAAACTAGTCTCTTTAATCGGATAATCATGACCTAGCCTATATATCCCTCCCCACTCTGCAACATTTAATAGTACTAGTTTTGTATCCCTGCGTGATCATCATCTCCATATGACTGAAGTGATACTTCCATCTTGACATCACACCCAATACACTATGATTCTCAGTATACCTAGAAGAGGCCTACATAGAACCTGATAAAGCTCCGGATGACCAAAACCAAAGTATATTGATTGTCGCAACTATTATCGATGCAAGTCTCAGGTTAAGACCACATACATCTACCCTGATTCGAATTCCCATAGACACATAGTCATACTACCAATGGGATTTCGAGGGGTCTATCCAGAGCGAAGCTGTTCCCGGTCCAATGGCTAACAGAACCTCCTATCACACTTGCATAAGTATCTAATACTTAAATATATGAGAATTATGCCGTTAAGCTTCCATAACGTGCACAAGTGTAATACTAGCCTATTCCGCATTATAGATGTCCAGTCTCGATAATACTACGACTAGGGATATTTAATGATTAAACCTTTCGTGGATTAATAATGTCTCATATCTTATTAATCCGGTACTAATCATATGGACTTTTATCATTTATATATCTAAGTAATCCAATTACAAAATGATAAAAGTGTAATTTCCTTTGTCACATAGTTAATTTGTACAAAAAACACCATGTGTTTTACAAATAGTGATTCTATGGGTCATAATTGTCCAACAATCTCCCACTTGGCCTATAGCCAATCACTCAAGTGTCCAACACCTGAACTATGTACGGGTCGCTCATGCTTATGCAGAGATATCACTTTTGCCAGCGGATATGCAAGGTTATCATCTGATATGATTTTTCGATCTTCACATCGCCATGATGTGTGATCTCTCGAATTAGATGAAACCATTGAAGTACATTCTTAGATCATTGATGAGACCGTAATTCCTTAGCCTCTGTTGTAGCCTAGCTCAGCTGCTGACAGAATTACTCCTAATCCAATTAGGAATTTTATAGATCCAAAATGATTCTTTCGTTGCCTCAGCCGCAGCAATATATTATGCTTTTGTTGTTGAATCGGCAACAGTAACTTGCTTAGAAGATTTCCAGCTCATTGTTCCGTTGTTCAAATAAAATATGTACCCTTATTGCTACTTACAGTCGTCTTTATCGGTTTGGAAACTTACATCGGTGAACCCAGTCACCTCAAGTTCTCCTTCTCCATAAACTAAGAAGGCATCATTAGTTCGTCTAAGATACTTAAGGATGTTCTTAACATCAATCCAGTGACCATCACCTGGATCGGCCTGATTGTGACTACATATGCTCAAAGCGTATGAGACATCAGGTCGCGTACATATCAGTCACAGTATGAGCTCTTGAAGAGTGCCAACAACTTTTAGATCTATCCCAGTAGATCCTTATTCCTAAAATAAAGGTTGCCTCTCCCAAGTTTTTTTTATGGAGAATTTTAATGAAAGCCAAGCTTTCATCGATTGTAGTATGGGAATGTCATTGCTAAGAAGCAATACATCATCAACGTATGGGACAATCATTGTCAGTGCGCTCCCAACAACCTTCTTATATACACATGAATCATCTTCGTTTTGAATGAAACCATATACCATTATGATCTTATCAAAATGTTGGTTCCAAGAACGCAATGTTTGCTTCAATCCATAAATGGATCGATTTAACTTGCAAACCTTATTTGCATGTTTTAACACGACAAAACTGTCAAGGTGTTATATATAAACATCCTCCAAAAACATTTCCATTAAGGAAATCGATTTTGATGTCCATCTACCATATTTCATAATCGAAATATGCAGCTTTACCAAGCATTATCCAAATGGATTTAATCATGGCAACAGGTAAAAGGTTTCGTCGTAATCAACACCATATTGATGACGATACCCTTTCACTACAAGCCTAGCTTTGTACGTTTGTATGTTTCCATCCATGTATGTCTTCACCATGAAGACTCATTTGCTACCAATAGGCACAATGCCTTCTGGTACATCAACCAGTGTCCAAACTTGGTTGTATATATGGAATCCATTTCGGACTTCATGGCCTCTTTCCATAAAGCGGAGTCGATACCTTGTATCGCGTCCTCATGCGTAGCCGCTTTGTATTCCTCAATAAGATTAATATCTACATGAGGTGAGATCAGAAACCCATACCTCTTAGGTTATTTTTTGACTCTCTCCGACCTATGCGGTTCTTGTGTATTAGAAGATTGTGGAACAGTCTCATCCTTGATGAATTGTTTGTGTTCCGTGAGGGGATCAGTGCCAGGAACAGTATCATTCTGATTTTCATCGAGTTCTACTTTCCTCTCACTTACCACAGCATTTAGGAATTCCTCTAAGGAAAATCGCATGGAGAGCAACAAATATTTTGTTCTCTTATGGGTTGTGGAAATAATATCCTTTGGTTTCCTTAGGATAACCAATTACAAATAGGCACTTATCCGATTTGGGTTTTAGTTTTCTACCATCCAAACTTTTAATATATGTCTAGTATTCCCAAATCTTCAGAAATGAGAAACCCGGTTTCTTTCCTGTCCATATTCCCTATGGATTCTTTCCAACAGACTTCGACGGAACCTTATTCAAAATAAATATTGCACTATTCAATGCGTATCCCGTGAAGGAAATTGGTAGCCTAGTGCGACTCATCATTAAATTTACCATGTCCAACAAAGTTCGGTTTCTCCGTTCGGACACACCATTCAATTGACGTGTTTCGGCAGGAGTCCACTTTGAAAGAATACCATACTCTTTCAAGTAATCGAGAAACTTATTGCTCAAGTATTTTCCACCATGGTCCAACCGTGATGTTTTAATACTTTTGCCGGTTTGTTTTTCTACTTCCTTTCGAAACTCTTTGAATATATCAAAAGTTTCCGACTTGTGTGTCATAAGATACACATAACCATAACACGATGCATCATCCGTAAAGGTTATGAAGTATTCATATCCACCTCTAGCCTTGCTAGACATGGGCCCATATACGTCACTATAAATGAGGGCTAACAATTCAGTGGCACGTACACCTTTACTGCTAAAAGGCGTTTTAAGCACTTTGCCTAATAAACAAGATTCACAGACATCATATGAATTAGGATCAAATCCATCTGTAGGCACTGCATTTTTACATATAAATCCCGATGATGAGTCTCATTTGGAGGCACTACCTTTTAAGTCGCGGAAGCCGCGGGAAACGAACGTCGGAAGGGAAAAGATGGAAATCAGTACTTTTTCGAATTTGACTCGCTTGTTTAGCTTCGGGCTCGCTGGTGGACCTCCATTTTAAAGCACCTTTAGCCTAAAAACCCCGCAAACACTTAACCTTGGCCCAAAACCCCACATCTAGCCCACACACACACCAAGCCCACCATCAAAAGCCAACCAAACCCACCAACCAAATACCACACGCCCAAGCCTTGGCCCACACGCCCAAGCCCACTTAAGACACATCCAAATTAATTAAATATATATTTAACACATGTGTAATTAAATAAAACAAATAAAATCTAAATAATCTCCTACCAAAATAATAAAAATACTTACACAAATTAAAGAAATTGCATGCCTAATTAAGATAAATCAAATATATTGTATTCCTAACTTAACAAATCTCATGCCTAAACAATAAAAATCAAATATATTAGCTTCCTAATTTGAACCAATCTTGTCTCCAATCAATCTTAGGTTTTCCTTACATGACACTAAATCATATCCCTTTTTAATTAGCCAAATCCATTTCCTTGTCAAGCCTAGCCTTTGTCTACAAAAGAAAACTTTGACTAAGACATTCCCCCTCTCTCATTGACGGCAGTGACCAAAAAAAAAAAAAAATTAAGACAATTCACGCACAACACATACACTCATTCATCACCCTTCACGCTTCTGCATCAGCCATCACGCACTCAGACCTTTCCTCAAAAAAAACCACACATTGCCACTTCAACACCAAGCAGACCACACTAAGCCACTTACGCCCTTCGCTCTCCACTCACCTTCAAAACAGCCTGCCTCATAGATCAAACACATTGCCATACGTCCTCAGGTTCTCTGCCCTCCCATTAACGCCATGCATCCAACAGCCCATCGCCACAACAAATAGCCAAAACAGCTCCATCATTTCACGTCAAATATTGCCCAAAAACTGCCTTCAATTCGCACAAATACTGCCCTCAAAACTCCCCTACCCTTCACGTAAATCCCATTCAAAAATAACATCTTAACTGCCGTAAAGACCCTCCGTAAACTGCCCCACAAACTACCCAGTAAAACAGTCCAGAAACCGCCCAAAATAGTCCCCGAAACTGCACCAAAATACTGCATTTAAAGCCTTTAAAATCACCCAAAACAGTAGCCTAAAACACCAAAAATAGTGACCAAAATACAGCAGCAAAACAGCAGCAAAATAGCAGCAAAACGGAGTCAAAATAGTAGCTTGAGCAGCGAAACAGCGAGGTAAAATGAAAACCAGTGAACCAGAAAAGTTGAGGAGCTTTAACCCTTCCGATCTCCGTTAAACGCAAGTCCGAAAGTCGACGAAAAAGGTTAGACCTGAGGGTATTCTTTCACATCCGTTTTTCAGTTGTATTTTTATTATTTATTGAGTTTCGTTTGCATGATCATTGTGGAGTGAAGCATGTTGTGGCCCTTGAATAGATAGAAAATGCATGAATTGTAAAATGATGTATGTTGTGGCCCTTGAATAAAATGAAAAGTGTGTCGCCTCTCGTGGTATATAGGATGGAAACCCGGACATAAATTTCATAGCTGATTCCGAATGGGCGGTAGTATGATCTATACTCGGGATACAACTCCACGTACCACTTGAGTAAACGGCGCATATTTCGTTTTATGTTGTTTTGATTTGTTTATTATTTGCTACTTGATTTCCGCATGTTTTTTTTATATGCATTATGTGATCGAGCACATGGGTTTAGTAAGTTGGATTAAAGGTCCCCTATTTTGAGGGGTTAAAATCCTTTACCATGATGCTTTGCCGCGCCGGTTGATGTATATTCGGTTGAATGTAAGATGTGTTCAATCGGGTATACGAAGTCCGATATTATTGTCTTTATTTTTTATATGCATTATTTGATCGAGCGCATGGGTTTAGTAAGTTGGATTAAAGGTCCCCTATTTTGAGGGGTTAAAACCCTTTACCACGATGCTTTACCACGCTGGTTGTTGATGTATATTCGGTTGAATGTAAGATGTGTTCAATCGGGTATACAAAGTCCGAAAATTTCTTTATTTTTTATATGCATTATGTGATCGAGCGCATGGGTTTAGTAAGTTGGATTAAAGGTCCCCTATTTTGAGGGGTTAAAACCCTTTACCACGATGCTTTCTGCGCCGGTTGATGTATATTCGGTTGAATGTAAGATGTGTTCAATCGAGCATACGAATTCTGATATTGTTGTCTTTATTTTTTATATGCATGACGTGATCGAGCGCATGGGCTTAGTAAGTTGGATTAAAGGTCCCCTATTCTGAGGGGTTAAAATCCTTTACCACGATGCTTTGTCGCGCTGGTTGATGTATATTCGGTTGAATGTAAGATGAGTTCAATCGGGTATACGAAGTCCGATATTGTTGTCTTTATCTTTGTATGCATTGTAATGAAAATCGCAATGGGCTTATGGTGTTAGACTAAAAGGTTATCCATTTGGGGGAAGAAAAGCCTAAAAGGCTACCTTTACCACGATATTTGCTGCGTCTTTCATCTATTGATTGCATCATCTATCATTGTCTTGGCTCGATCTATTATCATTGGTGTACCCATGTCATGATAGCATTTGGCATTATTTCTCGTGGTATATAGGATGGAAACCCGGACATAAATTTCATAGCCGATTCCGAATAGACGGTAGTATGATCTGTACTCGGGATACAATTCCACATACCACTTGGAAAAAGGCCCACGCACGTGTGCTTCAATTCTAGATATCTTTTCTGCATCATATCACGACATGTCTATTTAGCGTATAGTTGTCTCTTTTTACCTTATGCATTTGTATTACCTCTTTAGTTATCTATTTCCATTATGCACTTAATTGTCTTTCCTTAATATGCATGCTTGTAAGAATGTTATTTGTTTGCGCTTCTGTGTCTACCAATGTGAAATTGTATGCTTTCCATATGTCAATTTATCTTTATGCATGAATTCAGACATAATTTATATACAAATAGGTTGTATGAAAATATGAAAATGTGTTATATGTAAACATAGATATGAGCTTTTTAACTATGCATGCAAACTTAGGAGTAAATTATCCTTGGAAATATGTTGCTTAGGCTTGGTAAGATTATTGCACAAATCATTTTAATACAAGTGGCATAAGTAAGGGACCATTCCGAACCCAACGGTTTGAGGTCTTCCCTTACGAAGGGTGAGTGCGGCCTTAAATCTTTGTCCCGGTTCACACCAGGTGGCGACTCGATTATTCTCGGTTTAGTCCCGCGGGCTACTCTGTACTCCCAACCAGGCCGCGAGCCTGGGACAGCATGCGTCGCCCAGTTTTTGTGTTCCCACAGTCTGGCGACTCCACTAGGGATAGAGAGAATCGACCCCGAAATAATGTCTTGTAATATTATGATTTGTACTTTAATTAACTGTCTCTACTGTGAGTTAAAATGGGTTTAATCAAAGGCATATTGTTTAGGCTTGGTAATGGTTTGGTGTCTTCTTTCATTCACCACCTTTCTATAAGGAAAAGATGTGAAGGCACCTAGATAATCATGACCATTGGCCTGTTGTGACAGACTAATCTGGATGACTTGTTGCTTATTCATTTCACCAAGCGATAAGAGCCTAAGAGGCTTGGGTATTTAAGAGAGCTCGCTCCACCCTCCCTCTGGGGAATCTGCAACAAGAAATCCATTTGACAGTTAGTCACACGCTATGACTTGTTGGCACGTACTGTAAGGTATAAAAAAGTGCGCTCACTTGGTCGCTCGAACCCTTGAGTGGGGAGACCTAGTTGTGGGCAATCATTCGCCAGCGAGAGTCTTTGTCTTACTCCCATGAACCCACGCGTAGACCGGGGTTGTATGGCCTATAGCAACTATTTCCTTGTGATTGTGGACCATCTTCATTTGGATGCGATTGAACTTTTGTCAGAAATGCGAACTTGTTGGGCCATTTAAACTGGGACGAGTTCGTATCCTATGACAATTGGGCCAAAAGCTTCTGAAATGTTGATGGGCCACTCTGTAGAAATTGTTTTTGTATGCTCGTGTTGGGAACATTGTCGTTTGGATCCATTCGGACCTTTTATCATGGGATATGGGCTTGTTGGGCCATTTAAACTGGGACAAGAACGTATCTTATGGTGATCGGGCCAAAAGATTCCAAAACACTGATGGGCCATTGATGCTTGTGTTTGGGAACATTATCATTTGGATACGGTTGGACTTCTTGCCATGAGATGAGAACTCGTTGGGCCATTTAAACTGGGACGAGTTCACTCCTATGACAGTTAGCCCAAAACTTCTAAAATGATGATGGGCCGATTTATGTGAAAATTTTATTGAATTGATATATTCTTTGTATCACATGCATCTCATTCATCTCATGCATACATATATCATGTTAACACCCTCTATGTCTATAAAAGATATCATAGGGTCCCATTGTTGGGTTAGGGAAGAGGGAAGACTCACCAAAAGACCAACAACAGAGTACGATATGAGTACATCCGATAATGAGGTATCTCTGATAGATCAGTTGAAAAATGTTTTCGCCAAGATTACAGAATAGTTGCAAGCCTTGACTACCGCCATGGCAAATATGGTTGTACCTCATGCTGGGGGAAATTCTGAGAATGTGAGGCGCGAGGAGCCTCCGAATGGGTTGGTGGATGATATCCCCGCTTTTGATGATGACATGGCAGAGTATGCAACAGGCAGAGTGATTGGGTCTCAATCAGAATTTCAGAAGCTTCGGGATCAGGTTGAGTCAGTTACCCATAAGATGAAGGGTAAGGACGAAGAATTACTAGACTATGAGGTGATGACCTTTGAGGAACAGTTGTCTGCTCAGTTCAAGATGCCGGATATGGCCAAGTTCAACGGGAATGGGGATCCGAGGGTCCACCTCCGACAATATGTGTCAGTTATGAGTTCAGTGGGCCTGACACAGCGCCAAGCTCAGATGATGTTTGGGATGTCACTTGAGGGGGCACCCGTAGTGTGGTACCATAGCCTTGAAAGAAAGGTTAAGGAGGATTTGAGGGAATTGGTATATGCATTCCTGAAACAGTATGTTACAAACTTGGAGACTGATTTGTCACTCCGTGATTTGGAGAACACTAAGTAGAAGCCGGAAGAAAGCTTCAAATAGTATGTAGACCGCTGGAGAAGCCAGCTTCTGAAGATGCAGACTCAGCCCTCTGAGAAGGACCAGATTAAAATGATCATCAATGGCACTAAGGCCTCAATCTATGGAAAGTTGAGGAGGATGACTTCAATGATTGCGGATTTCCGACAGCTGAGGGAAACTGTCATGGACATTGAAGAAGAGGAAGCCGAGAACCAGAAGTTCTATGGCCAGAATATGAGGACTTTTGGGGGGCATTCTGAGACCAAACCCGCTGCTGCCGAGGTTGCTGCCATCAAGAACCGACGTTTCTCCAATTTCGGAAGACCTTTGTCCAAGGTACTTGAGAAGTTGACAAGGTAAGGATTCTTAAAACCTTTGGAGCCTAAACCACTTCCAAATCCCCCACCACCACATCTAAAAATAGACCGATACTATCACTTCACCAGCAACACGGCCATGATACTGACAGTTGTTCCTGCCTCCGGTATGAAATTCAGGACCTCATTGATGCCCATAAAATACCCGATCCTGAAAAAGAATAGCCTAGCACACACACCAACCCTCTGCCAGATTATCACTCTGTCCCCCCACCGACTTACATTATCAACTCCGGCCTACCCGAAATCTTTGTCCTCCAAACTCTCAATCACCAGGCCTCATGCATTGAGATAAAGGATAACAATAGTAAAGAACCGTAGGTGGAGAAAGAAGGCAATGAAACTGCTCTTTCTGGTTTTTTTCTGCATTTTTAATAAAGACATCAACTTCGTCTACTTGTTTGAACCTTTTCCTGAATAATAATAAAGACATCCATTTCGCCTACTTGCCTGAGTCTTTTCCTTTCAACCTGCATGACATAAGTATATTTGAAAAAAGCATTCAACCTTGATACCATGATATTCAGCAACACTCAGAACACGGGGGATTCCCAAAAGAAGCAAGCAGAAATGACATAATAACCGTTCAGTAAAGGGAAATAGGACAGTGAGGCTATCGAACTTGGAAGGAAATGAGTTCACCGAGCCGATCAATGTGGATAGATTGGAGTAGTACTTTGCCAGAGGAAGAGAAAATCGAGCAGTCACCAAGGGAATTGGTGGATGACCTAACCCAACGGGATATGAAACTCATTCATGCATACATGCATACACATAACGTATTTTGCATTCATTTTTGTTTTTTTTTTGTTTTGTATTCAAAGGTTTCAAAGAAGAAAAAGAGAAAGTGTCAAATGCAAGCCAACCGGAAGCAGCAACAGTACAGTGTCAGCAGTCTTCAAGAATGAATCATGGGGTTGAGGCCCATATCAGTATCAGTCTTGGGGCGAGGCTCATATCAGTATCAGTCTGGGGGCGAGACCCATATCATTAACAGTATCAGTCTCGCCGGGTATGGCACTCTGGGGGCGAGGCCCACATCCTTATCAGCATCAGTCTGGCCGGGTATGGCACTCTGGGGGCGAGGCCCACATCCTTATCAGCATCAGTCTGGCCGGGTATTGCACTTTGGGGCGAGGCCCACATCCTTATCAGCATCAGTCTAGCCGGGTATGGCACTCTGGGGGCGAGGCCCACATTAACATCATATCTGTTTTACCGGGTACGGCACTCCGGGTATGGAGATACATAATCAGTTTTGCTGGGTACGGCACTCCGGGTATGGAGACATCAGATCAATTTTGCCAGGTACGGCACTCCGGGTATGGAGACATCAGTTTAGCATGCCAGGTATGGCACTCCGGATATGGAGATATTACTGCAACGCCTTGGGTATGAGGTTTAGCACGCCAGGTACGGCACTCCGGATATGGAGATATTTCTGCGACGCCTTGGGTATGAGGTTTAGCACACCAGGTATGGCACTCCGAGTATAGAGATATTACTGCGACGCCTTGGGTATGAGGTTTAGCACGCCAGGTATGGCAGTCCGGGTATGGAGACATTACTGCGACGCCTTGGTATGAGGTTTAGTAGGCCAGGTACGGCACTCCGGGTATGGAGATATTACTGCGACACCTTGGGTATGAGGTTTAGCACGCCAGGTACGGCACTCCGGGTATGGAGATATTATTGCGACGCCTTGGGTATGAGGTTTAGCACGCCAGGTATGGCACTCCGGGTATGGAGATATTACTGCGACGCCTTGGGTATGAGGTTTAGCACGCCAAGTACGGCACTACAGGTATGGAGATATTACTGCGACGCCTTGGGTATGAGGTTTAGTACGCCAGGTACGGCACTCCGGGTATGGAGATATTACTGCGACGCCTTGGGTATGAGGTTTAGCACGCCAGGTACGGCACTCCGGGTATGGAGATATTACTGCGACGCCTTAGGTATGAGGTTTAGTACGCCAGGTACGGCACTCCGGGTATGAAGATATTACAGCGACGCCTTGGGTTCGAGGTTTAGCTCGCCAAGTACGGCACTCCGGGTATGGAAACACCAATGCGACACTCTAGGTACAGAGACGCAACTGCGAAACCTCGGGTATGAGGTTTAGCATGCCAGGTACGGCACAACAACAACTCCACGCAACGCATGGCAAGTCAAGTGGTAGCTGATGAGCCAGGTAAGTGAAAATGTATTGCATCAAAGTGGGGGTGACTGTAGGCACTGCATTTTTGCATATAAATCCCGATGATGGGTCTCATTTGGAGGCACTACCTTTTAAGTCGCGGAAGCCATGGGAAACGGACGTCGGAAGAGAAAAGATGGAAATCAGTACTTTGTCGAATTTGACTCGCTTGTTTAGATTCGGGCTCGCTGGTGGACCTCCGTTTTAAAGCACTTTTAGCCTAAAAGACCCGCAAACACTTATCATTGGCCCAAAACCCCACATCTAGCCCACACACACACACTAAGCCCACCATCAAAAGCCAACCAAACCCACCAACCAAATACCACACGTCCAAGCCTTGGCCCACACGCCCAAGCCCACTTAAGACACATCCAAATTAATTAAATATATATTTAACACATTTGTAATTAAATAAAACAAATAAAATCTAAATAATTACCTACCAAAATAATAAAAATACTTACACAAATTAAAGAAATTGCATGCCTAATTAAGATAAATCAAATATATTGTATTCCTAACTTAACAAATCTCATGCCTAAATAATACAAATCAAATATATTAGCTTCCTAATTTGAACCAATCTTGTCTCCAATCAATCTTAGGTTTTCCTTACATGACACTAAATCATATCCCTTTTTAATTAGCCAAATCCATTTCCTTGTCAAGCCTAGCCTTTGTCTATAAAAGAAACCTTTGACCAAGACATTCCCCTTCTCTCATTGACGGCAGTGACCAAAACAAAAAAAAAAAAGCAAATAAGCCAATTCACGCACAGCACATACACTCCTTCATCAACCCTTCACGCTACTGCATCAGCCATCACGCACTCAGACCTTTCCCTCACAAAAAAAACCACACATTTCCGCTTCAACACCAAGCAGACCACACTAAGGCACCTACGCCCTTAGCTCGCCACTCACCTTCAAAACAGCCTGCCTCACGGATCAAGCACATTGCCACACGCCCTCACATTCTCTACCCTCCCATTAACGCCCTGCAACCAATATCCCATCGCCACAACAAATAGCCAAAATAGCTCCATCATTTCACGTCAAATATTGCCCAAAAAATGCCTTCAATTCACACAAATACTGCCCTCAAAACTCCCCTACCCTTCACGTAAATACCATTCAAAAACAGCCTCTTAACTGCCGTAAAGACCCTCCGCAAACTGCCCCACAAACTACCCAGTAAAACAGTCCAGAAACCGCCCAAAACAGTCCCCAAAACTGCACCAAAATACTGCACTTAAAGCCTTTAAAATCACCCAAAACATTATCCTAAAACACCAAAAACAGTGACCAAAATACGGCAGCAAAATGGAGTCAAAAGAGTAGCTTGAGCAGCGAAACAGCGAGGTAAAATGCAAACCAGTGAACCAGAAAAGTTGATGAGCTTTAACCCTTCCGATCTCCATGAAACGCAAGTCCGAAAGTCGACGAAAAAGGTTAGACCTGAGGGTATTCTTTCACATCCGTTTGCATGATCATTGTGGAGTGAAGCATGTTGTGGCTCTTGAATAGATAGAAAATGTATGAATTGTAAAATGATGTATGTTGTGGCCCTTGAATAAAATGAAAAGTGTGTCGCCTCTCGTGGTATATAGGATGGAAACCCGAACATAAATTTCATAGTCGATTCCGAATGGACGGTGGTATGATCTGTACTCGGGATACAACTCCACGTACCACTTGAGTAAACGGCGTATATTTCATTTTATGTTGTTTTGATTTGTTTATTATTCGCTACTTGATTTCCGCATGTTTTTTTTATATGCATTATGTGATCGAGCGCATGGGTTTAGTAAGTTGGATTAAAGGTCCCCTATTTTGAGGGGTTAAAATCCTTTACCACGATGCTTTGCCGCGCCGGTTGATGTATATTCGGTTGAATGTAAGATGTGTTCAATCGGGTATACGAAGTCCGATATTATTGTATTTATTTTTTATATGAATTATGTGATCAAGCGCATCGGTTTAGTAAGTTGGATTAAAGGTCCCCTATTTTGAGGGGTTAAAACCCTTTACCATGATGTTTTGCCGCGCCGGTTGATGTATATTCGGTTGAATGTAAGATGTGTTCAATCGGGTATACGAAGTCCGATATTATTGTCTTTATTTTTTATATGCATTATGTGATCGAGCGCATGGGTTTAGTAAGTTGGATTAAAGGTCCCCTATTTTGAGGGGTTAAAACCCTTTACCACGATGCTTTGCCGCGCCGGTTGATGTATATTCGGTTGAATGTAAGATGTGTTCAATCGAGTATACAAAGTCCGATATTGTTGTCTTTATTTTTTATATGGATGATGTGATCGAGCGCATGGGCTTAGTAAGTTGGATTAAAGGTCCCCTATTCTGAGGGGTTAAAATCCTTTACCACGATGCTTTGCCGCGCCGGTTGATGTATATTCGGTTGAATGTAAGATGTGTTCAATCGGGTATACAAAGTCTGATATTGTTGTCATATCTTTGTACGCATTGTAATGAAAAGCGCAATGGGCTTATGGTGTTGGACTAAAAGGTTCTCCATTTGGGGGAAGAAAAGCCTAAAAGGCTACCTTTACCATGATATTTGCCGCGTCTTTCATCTATTGATTGCATCATCTATCCTTGTCTTGGCTCGATCTATTATCATTGGTGTACCATGTCATGATAGTATTTGGGCATTATTTCTCGTGGTATATAAGATGGAAACCCGGACATAAATTTCATAGCCGATTCCGAATGGACGGTAGTATGATCTGTACTCGGGATATAATTCCACGTACCACTTGGAAAAAGGCCCACGCACGTGTGTGTCAATTCTAGATATCTTTTCTGCATCATATCACGACAGGTCTATTTTAGCGTATAGTTGTCTCTTTTTACCTTATGCATTTGTATTACCTCTTTAGTTATCTATTTCCATTATATGCTTAATTGTCTTTCCTTAATATGCATGCTTGTAAGAATGTTATTTGTTTGCGCTTCTGTGTCTACCAATGTGAAATTGTATACTTTATGTATGTCAATCTATCCTTATGCATGAATTCAGACATAGATTATATGCAAATAGGTTGTATGCAAATATGAAAATGTGTTATATGTAAACTTAGATATGAGCTGTGTACCTATGCATGCAAACTTAGGAGTAAATTATCCTTGGAAATATGTTGCTTAGGCTTGGTAAGATTATTGCACAAATAATTTTATTACAAGTGGCATAAGTAAGGGACCATTCCGAACCCAACGGTTTGAGGTCTTCCCTTGCGAGGGGTGAGTGCGGCCTTAAATCTTTGTCCCGGTTCACACCGGGTGGCGACTCCATTATTCTCCAGTTTAGTCCCCCACAGGCTACTCCGTACTCCTAACCGGGCCGCGAGCCCAGAACAGCATGAGTCGCCTAGTTTCTGTGTTCCCACACCGTCCAAGTATCCATTCTTCCAAAAAGTGGATATACGAGTCTTGTTAATGTGTCCCAGAAAACAATGCCACAAATAAATGTCATATGATTTACTCAGTTTGAGATTTTTTTTGTCATGTTATATGTTTGAGATTCGCTTATATTCAAAATATAAAGACTATTATTAACATCTGTTGTACATATCAAAATGTCATATTTATATACAAAATACCAAGTGTTCCAGAATATAAAGGTATACCCGCATCGGGTTAAACTAGATATAGAGATGGTATTCCTAGTCAAACTAGGTATAAAATAACAGTCACCTATTGTAATTACATGTCCCAATGACATGTTCAAAACATAGGTCCCAACGGCCAAAACAATGACTCTCATCCCGTTTCCGACTCGTAGGTCGATATCATCTGAAGCCAGTCTCCTGCTAATCAGCAGATCATGCACATCAGTACATATGTATATACCACATCCAGTATCAAAAATCTAATTTTTTAAAACCAGTAGTGGACACGTTTATTACAATAACAAACATATCTGTAGTCGGAGCCTTGCCAGCCTTCACTTCCTTCATGTCTGCCTTATCCATACGGCACTCACGCTTCCGGTGACCCCGTTTACCACAGTTTAGGCAGACATCTTGGGATATGTCTTTTGTCTTCCCTGAAGACTGTGGTGATTTTGCCTTTGCCCTTTTTCTTTACACCCCCAGAAGCCTTCAGCCAAGTTTTGGCCTTCTGGGATGTCGAAGTAAGATGCGCCTTGCGCTTCTTGCCCTTTTGGAAGCTCTGGCTCTGCCTCCTTGAGCATAGCCATTAACTCTCCAAGAGTTTTCTCTTGGTTCATGATGAACCCGCCCCAGCATTCGGGCAGAGACTGTAAGATCAAATATATGGAAGTCTCGGCCTCGTAGGTATTGCCTAGCTAACCTAGTTGTTCGATGTCAGCAATCATCTACGACACCTAGTGCTCGACAGATGTACCCTCTGACATACGCGAGCGAAAGAGCTTCTTTTGCAATTCGTACTTCTAAGATCTAAGGTTAGATCTATGAAGATCCTTTGATTTCAATATCATGGTATAAGGATCTAATCCTTAGTTTTGACGATGAAATTAAGGATTCATTGCAGCAAGCATAACGGATTGAGCACTAAATTTATCATCACGATGAGTCTTCCTAAGCTCATGCTCTACTATTTGCTCAACTTCGGGCTCATGGGCCGAGAGGTTTCTCTATCCAATAGAGTAACTTCTCAGCTCCCAGGATTATCCTGAGATTCATTTCCCAATCTAGAAAATTTACGTCATTAAAGACATTTTCGCCCATGATGATGTCCCTAACGCTAATCTTTCCAGCCATCTCGATTGCAATAGTTCAACTATCCAATCAACGATTTTGGGTACACTCAAAATGTAATTGATACTATAGTCCAACTATATAACCAACTACAAGTGGAGTAGTGTGAAAACAGTCCAACTGTTCAATGAAAGCAATAAAAGATATTAGTCCAACTAATATATATTTATAATGACGATAAATAAAAATAAAGAGTGTGTTTAGTAAGTATTAAACGAAATTACAAATTTAATAATGGCCTCCCCTTATTTTTCGGCGAGTCTCTAACCATCTGTGGAGTACTCGGGAAACCCAGTTTCCTAGTGGGCTAGTATCCCGTTAAATAACACACAACCTTGACTTTGGCCAATAAGCTGTATGAAACTTAACTAGGTAGATCTCTAAGATCAATTGGATCTCATCCAATTCCTAGATCCGGTAGGTGGACCTCCAAGTCCAAGATATATATCCAATATATATTTCCTAACCTTTTCCTCTGAATCAACTAAGCATTGGCTTTGGCTCAACAAGCTTAATGATTCCAGTTAAGCGCGACCCATTGACAGTGGGAAAGATTCGTAATCCACGTCGATGTACAGAAGTGACCTTGAGTTTGGCCAACAAATCACAACTGCCCAAGACATGCGATATGTAACAAAGCTTTCGTGGTTCAAACACATCTGCGATAGACAATGATCTTCACTTTGGCCAACAAATCAATGCCAATCTTGGATCTTGAGAAAAAACCACTGAAAGGAAGGAAAACGCTTAATATTTAATGAGGGTTTTCACGTAAATTGGAAACCAATTTATTATCTTTGCTTAGATCTCATCATACACCCTTGAACATGCATTCTAAAAGCATAATAAGGCTCGAATAAAATTAATAATGATATGCGGATGGATATACGATACAATTTGTTCCTAGAACAAATCTCTTCATTTCCTCTCTCCCACTAGTACTATTCATACTTCTACCTAATTACATAACACTAAAAGAAACCTCATTTACATTGAGGGGAATTGGTTGGAAGAGAAATACAAAGAGAATAGAAATAATAAGGTGGACACGCAGGTCCAATTTAATAAATTCTAAATTTATTACAATAATTTCCAAAATTGCCCCCACACATCTAATATCCATCCGATATACATTATTCATACAAATACATCCAAGTATTCACACAAAGAATGTTATTCAATCAATCTAATCCAATTAATTAATATTTGAATTAATGACCATACAATGTTCAAACAACGATTTGATTTGCGTGAGTCCAACTCGTTTAAGAATAAATACTCAAAGTACGTATTCTTCAATTATATCGAACTATAATTTAAATCCAATTTAAATTGTATCCAATACTAATTCATATTTAATTCCAAATTAAATAATTACACTTTTAATAGTGCCTTTTAGACTTGGATTCCAAATCCAATCTTCATGGGTCTCAAAGGCCCAATTAGTTTCCAATACAATTAATTAAAGTCCAATAGGCTTTCAGTTAATTCTTTAGACGTGGGCTTTGTCCATTATGGATCCAACCAAAAGCCAAAACCTAATTAGGAATCACCATTTGCCCAAAAATCAATTTTTGGCCCATTAGGCCCAATTAAAATTTAAAAGCCCAAAAGTCATATTTGGACTTTATGGAATTGGTTTTAGGCCCAATTGGATCCAACCAAAATTCTCCAAAACTAAACTTGGCCCAACCAAGCCCATTAGCTCAAATATAACAAATTAAATTAATATATTATTCTATGACACAGAAATCGGCGACGTTGTTCTAGGCTCGCGGCCTAGTTGGGAGTACGGAATAGTCCGCGGGGAAACTAAACAGGAGAAATAAGATGGAGTCGCCACCCGGTGTGAACTGGGACAAATATTTAAGGCCGCATTCACCCCTCGCAAGGGAAGACCTCAAACCGTTGGGTTCGGAATGGTCCCTTACTTATGCCACTTGTAATGATGTGATTTGTGCAATATCTTAACTGAATCTACACAACATGCTCAAGAAAAACCCATATATAGTTCATGTTCATAAAGATAAATCCTATGTCTAAGTTTGCATGCTTGGAAAGTAAGTCCTCAAAACACATGACAACACCCGGCGATCTCATGAATATATTTCAATTATATAATGCGAAAAGCAAACAACATAAACCTATGCCAAATTCCAAACGCAAAACAAATAACTACTATGCTTAAAAAAAAAAAGAAACAACAAAATCATGCTTAAAAAAATAAATAACATACTAGACTAAATCATGCTTAAAGAAAATAAATAACATACTAGACTAAATCATGCTCGCATACATGTTTGGATGAAACGAAATACGTGTGTCTCTTAAGTAGTACGTGGCATTATATCCGGAGTGCAAACCGCACTACCGTCCATTCGGATTCGGCTACCGAATTTACGTCCGGGTTTCCATCCGATATACCACAAGAGAGAACACACATTCCGTTCATCCGGAATTCACATCATGCCTCAACAAACGACTCTCATGCGATAATATATTAAAATAAATAAAAAGAAACGAAAGATAATAAGTAAAAAGGGTTTGCCTCAGGTCTAACCTCTTTTTTCGTCTCAAAAGCGCGTTACACGGCCGTCGGAATGGTTGATTTTCCGCAACTTTTCTGGTTCACTAATCCAACATTTTTCCTCGCTATTTCGCTGTTTGGGCTGCTGTTTTCACTCCGTTTCGCTGCTGTTTGTGTTGTATTTTTTGGTCACTATTTTAGGCAACTTAGGGACAGTTTTACAGGTTTTTGAAGGGTTTGGGGCTGCGGTTTTTGTCACTGTTTTGGGCAGTTTTTAGGTGCAATTTTGGGTTAATTCGGGGACTGTTTTGGGCAGTTTTTTAGGTGCAGTTTAGGGCAGTTTGTTTGGTGAATTGGGGGGCTATTCAGTGATTCACGATAGTGAAGGACTGGTTCTGTGGGGGGTTTTGTGTGCAGTTTTGGGGATGCAATTGGGTTATTATGCGTGTGGTTTTGGGGATGCAGTGGGGGTATTATGCGTGCAGTTTGGTGGAGGCAGTAAGGGTATTATGAGTGAAGTTTGGTGGAGGTAGTAAGGGTATTATGCGTGAAGGGTTTTGGCGTGGAGTGGGTGATGGCGTGGAGTGGGTGATGGCGTTAGTGGGTGATGGCGTGAGTGGGTGATGGCTGGAAGGGCAATTGGCGTGGAGAGGGTGAGCTTAAGGGTTTGGGTTGTTTTGTTTTATTTTTTTTTTTGCCGTGAGAGAGAGTGAGCTTAAGGGTTTGGTATTTTTGGTTTTTGCCGTGGGCATTTGCTAGGGTTGAAATGTGGGGTTAAGGGTCTTTTTATAGGCAAAGGGATGGGTTAGCTTTGTGTGAATAGGGAAAGGATTTGTGTATTAATGGGGCTATCTTTTAATTAGTTTGATAAGGAAAAAATTTTTTAATTAGGGAAGTGATTGATTTAATTTGATTTCTTCTCTTGATTAGGGAAGGTGATTTAGTTTAATTAGGAATGTGATTTATGAGATTGATTTTATTTATTTAATTTAGGAATGAGATTTGTTTTGATTTAATTGGATTTGATTTAATTTAATTTGATTTAATTAATTTTGACATGTGTTTTAAATGTTTTAATTATTATTGGATGTGATTAATGGGCTGGGCTAGGTGGCGTGTGTGTAGCTTTGGTTTTGGGCTAAGGATGTGTTTGAAATGGAGGTCCAACAAGCGAACCCGAAGCTAATCCAGCGAATTAAATCCAACAATGTGTCAATTCTTGACTTTTTCCTTCCGACGTCCGTTTCCCGCGGCTTCCACAATTAAAGAGGTAGTGTCTCCATACGAGACTCATCATCGGGACTTACATGCAAAAATGCAGTGCCTACAGTCACCCCCACTTTGATGGGACTTGTGCAGTGTTGTAACAGTGACAATCCTATCAAAGTTATGCAATGCATTTCAACTTACCTGGCTCGCAGCTGCCACCTGGCTTGCCTGTTGCTTGAACTGAATTGATGATGTGCCATTCCTCGCGTGCTAAACCCCGTACCTAGGGTGTCGCGGTATAGTTAGTCCACAATAGTCCATGATAGTCCACGATAGTCCACATGCCGTACCTGGCATGCTAAACCTCGTACCTAGGGTGTCGCAGTAGTCCACAATAGTCAACGATAGTCCACATGCCGTACCATGCATGCTAAACCTCGTACCTAGGGTGTCGCAATAGTCCACAATAGTCCATAATAGTCCACATGTCGTACATGGCGTGCTAAACCCCGTACCTAGGGTGACGCAATAGTCCACAATAGTCCAAAATAGTCCACATGTCGTACTGGTGTGCTAAACCCCGTACCTAGGGTGTCACGGTAGTCCACAATAGTCCATGACAGTCCACATGCCGTACCTGGCGTGCTAAACCCTGTACCTAGGGTGTCGCAGTAGTCCACAATAGTCCACATGTCGTACCTGGCATGCTAAACCCCGTATCTAGGGTGTCCTAGTAGTCCATAATAGTCCACATGTCGTACCTGGCGTGTTAAACCCCGTACCTAGGGTTTCGCGGTTGCGTCTCCATACCTAGAGTGTCGCAGTGATATCTCCATACCCGGAGTGCCGTACCTGGCAGGCTAAATCCAATACCCGAGGCGTCGCTGTGATATCTCCATACCCGGAGTGCCGTACCTAGCAAAACTGATGATGTGTTTCCATACCCGGAGTGTCGTACCTGGCATGCTAAACCCCATACATGAGGCGTCGCTGTGATATCTCCATACCCGGAGTGTCGTACCTGGCAAAACTGATGATGTGTCTCCATACCCAGAGTGTCATACCCGACAAAACTAATATGTGTCTCCTTACCCGGAGTGCCATACCCGGAAAAACTGAAACTGATGTCTCCATACCCGGAGTGCCATACCCGGTGTAGCACACAGGAGATGGGCGACGCTGCTGTTCCGGGCTCGCGGCCCGGTTGGGAGTACGGAGTAGCCCGCGAGGGACTAAACCGGGAAGAAATAAAATGGAGTCGCCACCCGGTGTGAACCGGGAAAAATGATTTAAGGCCGCACTCACCCCTCCCAAGGGAAGACCTCAAACGTTGGGTTCGGAATAGTCCTTACTTATGCCACTTGTAATGAACGGATTCATGCAATAATTTAACCAAGTCTACACAAATACATGTCTGACATTAGCCTAGATCTAATTCATGTTCATAAAGGTAAACATATAATATCACACAACGAACATGTTACATATCAAACATGAAAACTAAATAAAAACCTTAGCAAACGTAGATAAAACTCTTATTGCGAAGTAAATAACTATAACATACATAGGGAAATAACATATTAATGACCTAATCATGCTTAATAAATAAATAACATACTAGCAACCTAATCATGCTCAAATACATGGTTTGGATGAAACGAAATATGTGTGTCTCTCAAGTGATACGTGGCATTGTATCCCGAGTGCAAACCGCAATACCGTCCATTCGGATTCGGCTACGGAATTTATGTCCGGGTTTCCATCCAATATACCACAAGAGAGAACACATGTTCTGTTCACCCAGAAATCACATCATGCACCAATTCACAATAATCATGCGAAATAAAACAATAAAATAGCTAAAAATAAAGGATAATAAATAAAAGGGTGCCCTCAGGTCTTACCTTTTAAGTCACTTTCCGGGAGTGCGTTCCACGGTGCCGGAAGGGATATCGTTTTTCTGTTTTAAGTGGTCTACTGTTTCTACTATTTTCACAGGTTCACTGTTTTCTCTGTTTTCACTGGTCCGCTATTTCCGCTATTTTCACGGGTCCGTTGTTTCTACTGTTTTGAGGTTAATTCTTTGAGTGTTTCAGCTATTTTGGAGTGTGTTTGCTCACTATTTTTGTCTCGATTTAAGGGGTATTTGGGAGCAGTTTGTGTTGCTGTTTCCAAGACAATTTGAGGGTGCAATTAGGGTAGTTTAGGTTAGTGTTTTTCGTGAAGGCTAAGGGGGCTATTTACGTGTGCATGGAAGGCTTGAGGGTTTTATGGCTTCTCACGATAGAATGGGCTGCTATTTCTCACTGCATGCGCTGGTTTGGTGGCTTAGTTCACATCTAGGGTTGTGTCTGTTGAGTGTTGAACGTGTGAGATTATGGACGTGAGTTGCAGGTTATTTTTGAGGGCGTGTGGGGCTGTTTGATCCGAGAAACTGAGGGCTTTGCAGTGGCTTGTTTTGGTCTGGTGGAGTTAACGTGTTGTCATGGGCTGATGGACGTGAAGAAAGTTCAGGGGCTGCTCATCAGCGTGAAGTCTGAACGTCAGGAGTGTGTGAGGAGTGGCCTGCTGGTGGCCAGAACAAAAGCTGGTTCTTGAGGTGTGAGTGAGGGTGTATGAGGGCTGTTGTACGAGAGGTGTGATTGAATGGACCTAGCTTTAGGGTTTGGTCATGGGTTTTGAAAGTGGTTTGCTGTGTTCATTACGTGTATGGGGCAGTTAGAAGACGTGAAGGTTTGCAGTGAGTAAGTTGTTCATTACGTGCATGGTGAAGGTAGAGGGCATGTGGGGGCGAGTTTGGTGCGCGTTTCATGAGGGATCAGGGGCTGCTTACGTGAAGTATTTGAAAGGGTTAGGGGGTTATTATCCTGGCCGTGAAGATGGAGAGATGAGAGAGGGGCGAGAGCTGATGAGAGGGGCGAGAGCTGTGAGGGGTTGATGCCGGTCATGTGCTTGAAGGAGGGTTACGTGGTTTTATATGGGTGTTGTGCGCATGATTGAATGAGTTGGTGGGGTGGCTGCGTGTTTGTGGCTTTAAGGGACATGTGAGTGGCGTACAGTGTGATTTGTTGTGGCTTCGGTGAGAAGGGTTTTTTTTTGTTTATTGTCAGTGAGCGTGAGGGTGTTAATGATGGGCAGTTTATATGAGTGGTTATGGGTAGTTTTGTTTATTGCATGGGTGTTGCATGGAGGGTGCAGGGGAATAATGGTTGGCAATTGGATGTGAGGTTATTGAGGGTGGTTGCATGAGTTTTGTTGCCTTGTGCTTGTTCCTTGTTATTCACGTGGGAGGGGTTGGTATATGATATGGGTTTCATAATTTGGTGAGGCTAGTGGGTGTGGTACATGAGTGATGCATGGGCAAGGTATGGGTGTTGCATGGAGGGTTATGGGTATTGTCAGTTGGTGAGTGGAGTGGTTTGTGTAGATGATTCACGTGGGGTGCATGGGTGGTAGTTAGGGTTTTTGTGTTTGGTTATTTGTTGTTTAGTGTTTGTTTGGTTTAGTAAATGGGATGGGGTGGTTAGGCTTATGTTGGCTTCTTGTGTATGGCTTAGTGAGATGCTTTGTTTATGGGTAGTGAATGAGTGGTTTGTGAATTGTCGTGAGGTTTATTGGTTTTTTAGGGTTATTCGGGGAAGGTTTTGGTGGACTATTTTCAGTCAGTTGAAGTGGCTGCTGGGATAATTTCAAAACTGAGACTGAATGAGTGAGCCCGAAACTTGAACGAGTGAACCAAATGCAATAAAAATGTCAATTCTTGACCTTTCCCTTCCGACGACCGCTTTCCGCAACTAAAAAGTAGTGCCTCCATTCGAGGCTCATCATTGGGCTGATATGCAAAAATGCAATGCCTACAGTCGCCCCCACTTTGATGGGATCTGTGCAGTGTTTGACAATGACAGTCTTATCAAAGTTCGTGCAATGCATTTTTACTTACCTGGCTCCCAGCTGCCACCTGACTTACCTGCTGCTTCGAGCTGAGCTGATGATGCAGTAGACCTCGATCCTGGGACGCATCCCAATACCTACAACCGACAACGGGGGCCTCGACCCTGGGACGCATCCCAATACCGCTGACAAATTGGGCCTCAGCCCGGGGACGCATCCCAAAAATATGATGCAGTGGGTCCACGACCTTAAGACGCATCCCAATAACCGCAACCGACAACGGGGGCCTCGACCCTGGGACGCATCCCAATACCGCTGACAAAATGGGCCTCGGCCCGGGGACGCATCCCCAAAATATGATGCAGTGGGTCCATGACCCTGGGACGTATCCCGATAACTGCAACCGACAACGGGGGCCTCGACCCTGGGACGCATCCCAATACCGCTGACAAAATAGGCCTCGGCCCGGGGATGCATCCCCAAAATATGATGAAGTGGGTCCACGACCTTGGGACGCATCCCGATAACTGCAACGACAACGGGGACCTCGACCTTGGGACGCATCCCAATACCGCTGACAAAATGGGCCTCGGCCCGGGGACGCATCCCCAAAATATGATGCAGTGGGTCCACGACCCTGGGACGCATCCCGATAACTGCAACCGACAATGGGGGCCTTGACCCTGGGACGCATCCCCCATACCGCTGACAAAATGGGCCTCGGCCCGGGGACGCATCCCCAAAATATAATATACTTACGATGATGTGGGTCTCAACCCTATGATGCATCCCCAAACTGATGTTGAAGCTGATGTGGGCCTCGGCCCTGGGACTCATCCCCGAAACTGATATTGTAGCTAAAGTATGCCTCGACCCTGTGACTCATCTCTGAAAACTGATGTTGAAGCTGATATGGGCCTCGACCCTGTGACTCATCTCTGAAAAATGATGCTGAAGCTTATGTGGGCCTCGGCCTTGGGACTCATCCCCGAAACTGAAACTGTAGCTAATGTGGGCCTCGACCCTGTGACTCATCTCTTAAAACTGATGTTGAAGCTAATGTGGGCCTCGGCTCTGGGACTCATCCCCAAAACTGATACTGATATAGGCCTCGCCCCCAGACTGATACTGATATGGGCCTCGCCCAAGCTGATACTGATATGGGCCTTGCCCCCAGACTGATACTGATGTGGGCCTTGCCCCCCGGTGTGCCATATCCGGAAAAAATGATATTGTGTTGGCCTCGCCCTAAACTGATGTGGGCCTCAACTCTGGGACTCATCCCCGAAACTGATATTGATTATGTGATGGTTCATTTCAACATGCTGTTATCGTATGGGGTGGTTCATTCCCGAACCGTTACTGTGATGTGGTCCATTCTCGAACCGCGTTCCATTCTCGGACTCTGCTCCATTCTCAGATTACCATTCTCGGTTTGTTCATTCTCGGACTCTGCTCCATTCTCGGATTACCATACCCGTCAAAACTGATAATGTATACTTGGAGTGTCATACCCGGTAAAACTAATACTGTGTCTCTGTACCCGAAGTGTCGCACTCGGCAAAATGATTCTGACAAAGATGTGGGCTTCGCCCCCATAGTGCCATACCCGGCCGGACTGATCCTGATAAAGATGTGGGCCTCGCCCCCCAGAGTGCTATACCCGGCAAAACTGATTCTGACAAAGATGTGGGCCTTGCCCCCCAAAGTGCCATACCCGGCAAAGACTGATAGTGATGTGGGCCTCAACCCGCAGAGTGCCATACCCGGCAAATACTGATAATGACGTGGATGATTTATTTCAACATACTATATGCTCGCTCTCCTCGAGACAATCTAATAGCTAAACATATTTTCGTCCTCAACGAATGTTTCGTGTCGAAACCAGAGAACCTTCAAAGTACTTGATACACTCAATTTCGATTGTCTGAATGGGTGATCTGAACTAGACTCTTAGTGTGTGTGTGCTAAGGCTCTTTCGCAGCTTAGTCTTTTAGTAAGCCAAATTGGTGATTTCGTTTCAGAGAATCAAACCAGTGGGTCTAACCAACCTGGATGTCTTAATAACATTTTGTGATTACTTCAGCATACTCATTATGATATGGTTTTCATCTTTTTTCTTTTGTCTCTTTCTTTTCATTTCGGATTTTCTTTTTTTCTTTATTTCTCTTTTTTTTTTCTTTTCTTTTCTCTTTCTTTTCTGACACACCTACCCTTTAAGGTAGCATTTCTCCTCATGGTGGTCCTAATACTCGCCCATGGGTAGCTTCACGCTTATCGGTTATAAGTGGTCTATTTTTTTCTTTTCTTTTTTATTTTTTTCTCAGAGACTTTTTTCTTTATTTCCAACCATATCATATATCATAGCATCGGTAAACAAGTGTGGACACCCAGGCGAATGGTCATTCACTAATACATCATCTCTTCAACTAGTCACCTCGATAACTACTCAGGCTTCTACTGCTAGGATCCCGTAGTCAAGTGCTCGTGAGTCTAACTGAGATCAATCCATTCAGGATACCAGAAGAGAGCGTGTCTCGCATTTATCGTTTCTAGGGTTCCCCCTATAGCATTCAATGTCATCACTGGACATATGTCTTAATATCAAAGAATTCTCTCACTCATCATTTTTTTTTTCATTTTTATTTATTATTTAAATAACACAAAATAAACAAGATACTAATACATAAGACTTAGAGGTTAAGATCCAGATTCAGTTTACGCTTTTTACCACGATCGTCCTCGGACCATTTGATCTCGGAAAGGATAGGGTCAACATGCGGTTCAAAGGCCAAGATTTGGTCAATTAAATCCTGGGCAGTTCTGGCAGTGAAAAGGAGTTCGTTCATAGGTTTTGTTACGAACCCATTTCTTCGGTTGTCTTCAAGAAACACATAATGAAAATCATAAAATCCATCAACGTTAAACGATCCAAGAGGTTTCTGGTGTATGTTCAGGTTCGCCCAAGATAGCACTGTAAAAATTTCCTCCAACGTGCCCAAGCCTCCTGGTAGAGCAATAAAAGCATCTGCACGGTTAATCATTTCCACCAGTCGCTCTAACATTCCCGGCATGATCAATTCTTCTCCGTTTGATGGTCCTATCAGATTCGCCTCCGCCAAAGGTTTTGGGATGATTCCCAGAACTGGACTGCCTCCGTCATGTACAGCCTTTGAAACAATTCACATCAGTCCAAGATTGCCTCCACCGTATATTAAGTGCATATTCCGTTCAACAATGACTCGACCCAATTCTTGTGCTGCCTCTATGTATTGCGGTTTAGTACCCACACTGGTACCGCAAAACACACAAATGGTTTCAACTCGTCTTCTTGAAGTGGCTTCCGTTTTCTCTCTTTTACTCGAATGTATATTTGAATGTGTTGAGGAGAGAAATATTGAGCTGAATTTATAGTACTTAAAAAAGGATGAGTAATAATTGTACTAATACCTTTCACCGAATGGTGGTTAGCTAAACCACAAAAGAGGTCACGAGAAGTCAAAAGGTCAATGGATCATGTCTACGAAAACAACAAAAGAAATCGTGAAATGTCAAAAAATCATGGATTCTATCCACGAAAATAAAAGAAAATGCCAAAAGAAGTCCTAAAAGGTCAAAAGTTGTGGATCATGTCCACGAAAATAACAGAAAATAACAAAAGAAGGCAAATCAAAGCAATAATCAAAGCAAAGGAATTCTATACTCAATACGCCTCTTGCTTGGCATAAGTTCATTAGGATGCGTCTCATGAATTCTTCTTTTACTCTGCCACCACTAATGAATTAGCTCCCATCTTTGTGATTGCCAAGCACCATTCCCTCTGTCTTAAAATGCCATGTCTTTGCTTTTACCTACCAAAATAACACACAAAATTAAAAATTCTACGACATGTATACACAAAACATGAAAATAGAAATCGCAACAAAGTGCATGGGTTGCCTCCCTGTTAGCACTAAATTCATCGTCTTCAGCCAGACATGACCGAAATCCATCTGTCAATGTGTCTTCAATGTCATCCTCAGTGCTTCTGCCACATTTTGATCTTTGCTGCTTTCTTTTTTTTTCTTCTTTAAAACCTACGAACATAAAACAACAGAATAAAGATGTGTGCATGTAATGTATACGTATACATGTGTAGAGATACTCCCTGTTCTTGATAGGTGAGACCCGCATTGTGCTCCTCGGCGCCATATGTCTCTGGTCGTCCTTTGCTAGTTCTCTCTTTCTGTTTAAAACCTACAAACATAAGAAAAACACAAGAATTGCAAGTACGTTACGTGTATGAATGTATGCATGGATGAATTTCCTATCCCGTTGGGTTAGGTCTTCCGCCAATTCTCTTGGTGACTGCTCAGTCTTCTCTCCCTCAGGCTAAATAGAGCTTCAATCTGTTAACATTGATCGGCTCGGTGAACTCATTCTCTTTTAAATCTGATAGTCTCACTGTCCTGTTTCCCACTGCTGAATGACTATATTGTCTTTTCTGCTTGCTTCTTCCAAGGATTCCCCATGTTCTAAACATCATCGAGCATCATAGTACCAGGGTTGAATACTTTTGTCCAATATACTTACGTTTGCAGAGACTCAGGCAAGTTAACGAAATGAACATCTTTATTATCATTAAGGAAAGGTTCGAACAAATAGACAAAATCAATGTCTCTATTAATAAATGCTGGATCACAACTGAATAAGATCTGGGAGACAAACATCTCCATAAATTACAGCTTTATTTTCCCTTGCTTTCTTATTTCCTTTGACCATCAATTTCTCCAGGTACATTAGTTCTTCTTCCCATTCACTTCCCCTTTCTGCAACCTCTGTCTCATCACTGTCTGAGAAGTTTTCCCAAAGATCCTCCCTCTACTTTATTTTACTTTTACCATTGTTGCCATGTATCCCTGTGCAAGAAGTTTGGTAGTTGTGGGTTGGGAAGACAAGATTGTCGGGTAGGCTGGAGTCAATAATGTAGGTAGGTGGAGGTTTTCTGTGTATGTTGGCTTATTCTTTTTCCAGGTTGGGTATTTTATGGGCATCAATGAGGTTTTGGATTTCATGCCTAAGGCGGATGCAGTTATTAGTTTCATGGCCATTTTCTTGGTGAAAGTAACAATACTGATTTAGGTTGAGGTACGGTGGCACAGGGTTAGGAAGTGGTCTAGGTTTTAAGGGTTTTAGAAGTCCTTGCATCTTCAGTTTCTTAAACACCTTTGACAAAGGTCTACCGAGATTGGAGAATCATCTGTTTCTGATAGAGGTGATATCGGAAGGAGGGGATTTGGTCTCTGAAGGTTCCCCGATGGTCTTTCCATTCTGATTGTTCATCTCTCTGTTGTCAGCTATACAGAGTGCCGTCAAAATGGCCACAACATTAGTCAGAGCTTGCAATATCTCAAAAATTCCTGTTATTTTGGTCTCCAATTGATCCAGGCGGGATCCCTCGTTGGCTGACTCATTCATATTGGCTGATGGTCTTCTGACAAGTCTTCCCCCAACCCAACGGGTATCTATGATGGCTTTTTACACAAAAGGGGGTTAGCATGATGCGTGTATGCATGAGTGCATGTCATGTATGCGATGTATGGAATAAATAAGCTTATAAAATAATTTGCACTAATTGGCCCATTATCATTTTAAAGTGTTCAATCACATCATTACGCGGTGCAAACTTGTCCCAATTGAAAAGGCCTAACAAGTTTATACTTTTACGATAACATGGCTAAATGACTTCAAATAATAAGAGACCCAAATACAAAATGGCCCATCGGCATTTTAGAAACTTTTGACCCAATTGTCAAAGGACACAGACTTGTCTCAGATTAAATAGCCCAACAAGTTCATATCTCTTGACAAAAGGTTCAATTGAATCCAAATGATGATGGTCCTAAACACAAGCATAAATAAATAATTTCTAAAGGTCATACAATTAAGGTTCACATGTAGGTTTAAAAGAATGTAAACAAAGGCTCCCGCTGACGAAGGTTTGCTCACAACTAGGACTCCCCACTCAAGGGTTCGAGCGACTAAGTGAGCGCACCCTTTTTATACCTTACGGTACGTGCCAACAAGTTATGGTATGTGACTAACTGTCAAATGCATTTCCCGTTGTAGATTCCCCAGAGGGAGGGTGGAGCGAGGCTCTCTTAAGTACCCTAGCCTCTTAGGCTCTTATCGCTTGGTGACAGGAATAAACAACGAGTCCTCTAAAATAGTCTGTCACAACAAGCTACAAGTAATGATTATTTTGGTGCCTTCGCAGCTTTTCCTTATAGAAAGGTAGTGAGTGAAGGAAGACACCAAACTATCACCTAGCCTTAAAAATGCCTTTGATTAAACTCCCAAAACCCACAGTAGACATGGTTAATTTAAAGCACAAATCACAAACATTACAAGACATTATTTCGGGGCCGATTCTCTATCCCCAGTGGAGTCGCCAGACTAAAGGACACAAAATGGGCGATGTTGTTCCGGGCTCGCGGCCCGGTAATGAGTACGGAGTAGCCCGCGAGGGACTAAACCGGAGAAATAAAATGGAGTCGCCACCCGGTGTGAACCGGGAAAAATGATTTAAGGCCGCACTCACCCCTCGCAAGGGAAGACCTCAAACCGTTGGGTTCGGAATGGTCCCTTACTTATGCCACTTGTAATGAACGGATTCGTGCAATAATTTAACCAAGTCTACACAACATATATGTCTGAGATTAACCTAGATCTAATTCATGTTCATAAAGGTAAACATATAATATCACACAACGAACATGTTACATTATCAAACATGAAAACTAAACAAAAACCTAAGCAAACGTAGATAAAACTCCTATTGTGAAGTAAATAACTATAACATACATAGGAAAATAACATACTAATGACCTAATCATGCTTAAGAAATAAATAACATACTAGCAACCTAATCATGCTCAAATACAAGGTTTGGATAAAACGAAATACGTGTGTCTCTCAAGTGATACGTGGCATTGTATCCCGAGTGCAAACCGCAATACCGTCCATTCGGATTCGGCTACGAAATTTACGTCCGGGTTTCCATCCGATATACCACAAGAGAGAACAATGTTCCGTTCACCCAGAAATCACATCATGCACCAATTCACAATAATCATGCGAAATAAAACAATAAAATAGCTAAAAATAAAGGATAATAAATAAAAGGGTGCCCTTAGGTCTTACCTTTTAAGTCGCTTTCAGGGAATGCGTTCCACGGTGCCGGAAGGGATATCGTTTTGCTATTTTCACTGGTCCGCTGTTTCTACTGTTTTCACAGGTTCACTATTTTCTCTGTTTTCATTGGTCCGCTGTTTCCGCTATTTTCACGGGTCCGTTGTTTCTACTATTTTGGCTGCTGTTTTGCGGTTAATTCTTTGAGTGTTTCAGCTATTTGAAGTGGTTTGCTCACTATTTTTGTCTCGTTTAAGGGGTATTTGGGGGCAGTTTGTGTTGCTGTTTCCACGACAATTTAAGGGTGCAATTATGGTAGTTTAGGTTAGTGTTTTTCGTGAAGGCTAAGAGGGCTATTTACGTGTGCATGAAAGGCTTGAGGGTTTTATGGCTTCTCACGATAGAATGGGCTGCTGTTTCTCACTGCATGGGCTGGTTTGGTGGCTTAGTTCACATCTAGGGTTGCATCTGTTGAGTGTTGAACGTGTGAGATTATGGACGTGAGTTGCAGGTTATTTTTGAGGGCGTGTGGGGCTGTTTGATCCGTGAAACTGAGGGCTTTGCAGTGGCTTGTTTTGGTCTGGTGGAGTTAACGTGTTGTCATGGGCTGATGGACGTGAAGAAAGTTCAGGGGCTGCTCGTCAGCGGAAGTCTGAATGTGAGGAGGTGTGAAGAGTGGCCTGCTGGTGGCGAGAACAAAAGCTGGTTCTTGAGGTGTGAGTGAGGGTGTATGTGTTGGATAATATGACCCATAGCGTCACTATTTGTACAGATCATAGTGTTGTTGTACAAATTAACTATGTGACAAGGAAATTGCACTCTCATCATTTGTGATTAGATCACCTTAGATATATAAATGAAGAGAGGTCCCTATGATTAGTTCCTGGATTGAGAATGATATGAGACAGTATCAGTCCACGAAGGATTAATCATTAAATATCCCTAGCCGGAGTATTATATCGAGATGGACATCTATAATGCGGAATAGGCTAGTATTGCACTTGTGCGCGTTGTGAGGGCACAACGGCATAGTTCTCATATATTTGGGTATTGGATACTCATGCAAGTGCGATAGGAGGTTTTATCACCGATGGTACGGGAAACAGCTTCGCTCTGGATAGACCCCTCGGAATCCCATTGGTATTATGACTATGTGTCTATGGGAGTCCGACATCAGGATAGGTGTGTATGGTCTTTACCTGAGACTTGCACCGCTAATGCTTACGACAATCAGTATACTTTTGTTGAGGTCGTCTAGGACTCTAACCGGTTCTGTGTACGCCAATGCTGGGTATATTGAGAATCGTAGAGTATTGGGTGTAATGTCAAGACGGAAGTATCACTCCAGTCATAGTGGAGATGATGTCACGCAGGATACGGTATTAGTGCTCTTAAGTGCTGGCCGGCCATCGGGATATTATGACAAGGTCATGTATATCCGATTATAGAGACTAGTTACCAGACATCGATATGTGCTTCGGACGGGGCAGACACTTATCCAGCCCCAGCCCTAGCACGTGACTATCCGATACTGGGTCGATATACACAATACTTGGTATACTACGCTTGATATAGATCTTAAATATTCTTAGAGAATATGACCGGAGAATTGGATAGACTTCGTGCTTTGCTAGAAGCCGATCTTGTCTCGTAAATCGGTAGAACGTAGTACTTGGTACGTACGTGATTCGGATATTCCGACGACCGTATTTACTGCCGAATTATCCGGGGATCTCATGGGTCGCTTCCCGATAATGCACCGATGATGCATAACTCGCACTCATTAATAATCTGGGATTATATAGAAGAAAGAGAAAATTAATCTAGGATTAATTACGGAGATATTTTATCTAGGATAAAATATCGTCTAGAGAGAGATAACGATTAATTTGGAATTAATCGGTAAATTAATATGTTCGATATATTAAACGAAATTGGATTTCGACGCGGAATTAAAATTAGATTTTAATTCGGGCGAACGAATTAATTTAGAATTAATTCGTTAGCGACGTGCATAGTGAATTCACTAGGCGTAATCATTTAATTACGACGCAACGGAAAACTCGCTAATTTGGAATTAGCGAACTCGAGCCCGAGTGTGATTGCGAGCGCATTCGTATTTCGAATTCGAGTGCGGCGACGCAAGTCACATCAAGCGTCAAATCAATCGTCACATCAAGCGTCAAATCAAATGTCACTTTGAGTGATGTGATTGATTGATGTGATTGATTGATTGACAAAGACTTACATCACTTTATTAAAGTAATGAATAGTTGATGTAAGTTGTTGGAATAGTGTTGGTGATTTCCATTTGACTTTATTTGATAAATAAAATGGTAAATGCTTAATATTTTTGGAAAATATATAAAGCAAATTTTGGTAATTCATTTACCAAGTCAACCATAACACTTCCTCACCAATTCTCTCTCACATCTCACGCCCAAAAGGGCTTCATCTCCTTCTTCTTCACAGCTCACTGCCGTGAGCCAAATGGGAAGCAATGAGTGTGTTTTGTTGCAAAACACAAGTGCTAGCACACTTACGAGAGTTGCGAAGGTGTTAGGGAAGTCCACCCATGAGGCGGGATCCGTTCGACGAAGCTTGGAGCTTGCGGAAGGACCATTTTAACGCCCAAACCAGTGAAGAATTCTGCACTGCAGAGTGGCGCCAAACCAGTGAGCGTTTTGGCTCCATTCGTCTTCAAATCGTCTCAACCGATCGATGTGAGTATTCCGCAACTTCGTCGATATGTATTCGCAATGTTTTTCATGCTTATAATCGATCCGGGACCATAATAGAAACCAACAATGGCATCAAGAGCCTAGGTTTGGAGCAAAATTTTAGGGCTTAAAATTTGGGTAAACTTGTTTTGAGCATGATTTGAAAGAATGAATTTGAGTATGCTTATAACATGTTTAATTAGTGATTGATTGGATCAATTTAATGAAATAATGATTGGATCAATTTTCCCCCAAAAAGTTATGTTGGGCCGAATGCAATTGGGTATTTTGGAAATCTGGATTTTTGATTTTTGATTTGGATGAGTTAGAATCATGTAGCATGATGTTAATTTGAAACTAATTGGATGGATTTTGAATTGAACATAAATCCCCAAATAATCATGTTGGCCGAATTGGACTTAATGCCCTAATGTCTTGGTAATTTTGATTTTGTGACATTGGATGTGTATGAAATCAAATTGGATGTTGATTTGATGTCGATTGTGGGTTCGATTGGATTGAAACCAAATCGGACACAAAATCCCTCCTTGGCCGAGAGCATTAAAAGCATGTAATGGATTTGATTTTTTCATTTATGTGTTGGACATGTGATGATGATATTGAGCATGATTAATTGGACTAATTTCATGTTTTGGAAATAATGATTTGGGTGATTAATCATGTAATGCACTTTAGGTAATTAAATTGCGGAATTGGATTCATGTAATTTAGTTATTTAGGCCTTAAATTGGATTTGGGCTTATTATGTTGTTAATGGGCTTATTGGGCTTTGTTGAACAAGTTGGGATTTAGGCCAAATGGATTGGATCCAATTGGACCCAAAGCCACTTCCGTTAAGCCCAAATGCGACTTATAAACCTTTAAAGTTTAATTGGGCCTAATGGGCCTAAATTGATTTCTAGGCTTATGGGGTACTCCTTGATTGGGCTTTGGTTGCCGAAGCCCACGCCTTAAAGAAATTAATTAAGCCCATTAGACTTGAATTGAATTGACGTTGGACGTTAATCGGGCTTTGAGTCCCGACGCGATTAAATTGGAATTTAAGTCGAAAAGGTTTATTAAATTAAAGTGTAATATTCAATTTGGAATTGAATAGTGAATTAGTATTAAATACATGTTAAATTGGATTTAATTATGTAGTTTAATTTAATTCAGAATTCGTACTTTGAGTACTTATTCGCAAAAACGAGTTTGACTCGAGCAAAATCAAATCGTTGTTTGAACATTGGATGATCACATAATTATCAGATTAATTAATTTGATTAGATTGATTGATAGCATGCTTATGTGTGAATACATGGTTGTGATGAATGAATAATGTATATCGGATGGATATTAGTCGGGTGGGGCAATTTTGGAAATTGTTGTAATAAATTCGATTTATTAAATTGGACCTGCGTGTCCAGCCTTATCACCTTTATTCTCTTTGTATTCTCTTCTCACCTATTCCCCTCAATGTAAATGAGGTTTCTTTAGAAGTGTAGTGTAACGGGTAGAAGTAATACAAGTGCTAGCTTGAGTGAGAAAGGGAGAGATTTGATCTAGGATCAATGTGTTAAGTATCCATCCGCATATCATTATTATTTATTTTCATACTCGCTTTATTATGTATTTAGAATGCATGTTTAAGGGTGTATGATGATGAGACCTTAACAAAGATAATGAAATTGGTAGCCAATTTGCACGCGAAAAGCCCTCATCAAATATCATGCGTCTTTTCCTTCCATTGAGTGATTCTTGCTCAAGATCCTAGATTGGCATGGGTTGTTGGCCAAAGTCAAGCCCTTGTCCGTCGAAGATGTGCTTTGAATCACGAAGCTTTGTTCCATATTGGTGTCTTGTCCAAGTTGTGGTTTGTTGGCCAAAGTCAAGACCACTTCTTGTCCATCGACATTGATTACGAAGCTTCCATGGTCAATGGGTCCGCGCTTGACTGGGATCATAAGTTTGTTGTGCCAAAGCCAAGGCCTAGTTGATTCAGAGGAAAAGGTTAGGCTATATATTGATATATAGGCATATATAAGATATATGTTTCGGACTTGGATGTCCACCTACGGATCTAGGTTGGATGAGATCCAATTGATCTTAGAGATCTACCTAGTTAATTATCATACAATTTGTTGGCCAAAGTCAAGATTGTGTGATATTTAACGGGATCCTAGCCCACTAGGAACACGGTTTCCCGAGTACTCGACAGAGGGTTAGAGGCTCTCGAAAAAATAGTGGGAGGCAAGAATTGAATTTGCAATATTCGTTCAATTACTCGCCATACGCGCTCAAACAAATATCACTCGTCAAATATTAAAAGTATTAGTTGGACTAATATTTATTGTTGTTTTAATATACAGTTGGACTGTATTATAGTTGATTATATATAATTGGATTATATTAATCAATATATTTGAATTAATTAATTTCAGTTTACAGTTGATTTTATAATTGGATTATAGTAATCAATGTAATTGAGGTTAATTAATTTGATTATATTGATTATATAGTTGGACTATTATAATCATTATAATATATATAGTACCACTAATCGTTGATTAAATAGTTGGACTATTGTAATCAAGATAAAATTGAAAAGTTGGATATTTAAAATATAATCTGGGATTTATTAAAATATTTTAAATGATTTAATTTTTCAATTGGGAATAAATAATAGGTTACTTTATTTGATAAAATAACTTATTATACCTTAAGCCCAAAATTAAGCAAAATAAGTAGAGCATAATATCTTTGGAAGATTTATGTGATGATGACTTTAGTGCTTAATTTAATATACTTGTCATAAATCTATGTTTAGATTTAATAAGTATTAAAATTGCAATAAATAATTCTTGGAGAATTAATTGACTATCTAGAGGAGAAAAGTCAAAGTTTGCAATTGGGCATGTAGCACGAGGTGCACATCGTTTCGATATTCTAAAAACCCAAGGCTTGGCCTAAGGTTCCTGAAATATTGAAAGGATAATTGACATATCCCAAAGTGACTACCATTTGGATATGGCACACGACACGAGGAATTAAAGAAAGGGCAAGGCTCTTACTTTAAAAATGTTTGTCAAAGTTATGTTCACTACTAGTATTGAAATTAGATTTTAAATACTATTAGTGTGGTACATAAAATATATGTATTGATGTTCAGAATCTGCTTTGAGCAGGATACTGACTTCAAGCTGAGATTGCTCTGCGAATCGGAAACGGGACGAAAGTCGCTGTTTCGACCGTAGATACCTAAGTTTAGGAACTACCCTTCGGGTGTGTACTTAAATTAGGAATTGTTATAATGTAACTAGTTTGACTAGAGACAATCTCTATATCAGTGTTTAATCCATTGTGGATAAACCTTTATATTCTAGAACACTAAGTGTTTCATTATATAAAGATGATACTGAGATAAACACATTAGATGTGAATAACAGAATTTATATTTTGAATATAATTGAAAATCTCAAAACATATAAAATGACAAATAAATAGCTCAAATTGATTTGATCATAGAGACTTATTTGTGGCATTGTTGTCTGGGACACAATTAAACAGATTCGTATATCCCACTTTTGAAGAGTGGGTACTAGGACTGATTTGACTATTCAAATAAAGTCTACGAATCTAGTTTGTTAGGTAAAGTACCTAAAACACTGTTTACTTGGTAATAGTGTAAGTGCCACCGATCTGTTAGCCCTATTCATGGTGAAGTTAGTGGGCCCATATCTAGCTAGGCTAGATGTGAACATGAATATTTGTGACCTTAACGGATATGGCATCACGTTATGGTTATGTGTTTCTTTTGAAGAACACAGATCGGAAACTATTAGAGTTTCGACACGAAGTAGATAAACAGATCGGCTATAGTATTATACCGTCACGGTAAGACCGTAATGAAATACTTAAGCAGTAAGTTCAAACATACATGAAAGAGTATAGTATTCTTTTAGATGAGGACTCCTCCCGAGACACGTCAGTTAGACGGTGTGTGTCCGAACGAAAAACAAATTTTGTTATACATGATAAGGTTTATCACGAGTCGCTCTGAGCTATCATTTCCTTCAATAGGATATGTATTCACAGTGCAAAACTTATTTAGAATAAGGTTCCATATAAATCTATTTGACAGATATCATATAGGATATGAACAGGAAAGAAACAGGGTTTCTCATTCCTAATAATTTGGGTATGTCGGGCATAACGTTTGGATGATACCAAATTAGAACCCAAATTGGATAAGTGCCAATTATAGGTTATCCTAGGGATAACCATAAGTATAGTACTTATATATCTCACAAGAGAACAATGTGATTGTTGCTCACCATGCGGTTTGCCTAAGAGGAACACCGATATGCAGTGGTCAGTGGGAGAATAGTGATACTCGATGAAAATCGGAGTAATACTATTCAAGGCACGAAGTCCTTAATGGAACACATATAGTTCATCAAGGATGAAACTAAACCATAATCTTCGAATACACAAGAACCTCGTAGATCAGAGAGAATCAGGAAACAACCTGGGGGTATGGGTTTCTGATGTAACCCCTTAAAGATGTAAATCTTATGGAGGTATACCAACCGACTACGTACGAGGAAGTGATACAAGGTATCGACTCCCTATTATGGCAAAGTGCCATAAGTCCGAAATGGATTCCATGTATAACAACTATGTTTGGATACTAGTTGATGTACCGCAAGGCATTATGCCTATTGGTACTGTAATCGTCTTCAAGGAAGACATACATGGATGGCAACATACCAACGTACAAAGCTAGGCTTTTGACGGAAAGGTATCGTTATCAACATTGTGATGATTACGGTTCAACCTTTTACCTGTTGCCATGGTAAATCCATTTTGAAGATGCTTGTAGATACTGCATATTTCATTTATGAAATGTGTCAGTTAATGATCAAAATCGCTTTCCTGAAAAGGAAACCTTTGGAGGATGCTTACAACATCCTGACGATTTTGTATAACCGACAAACAAGGTTTGCGGGTTATTCGATCCATGTTTGGATTGAAGCAAGCATAAGGTTCTTGGAACTATCGTTTTGAAATAATCATAATGGTTTATGATTTGACTCAAAACGAAATGATTCTTGTGTATATAGGAGGTTAGTGGGAGCGCACTGACAAGGAAATTCCCATAAAGCAATTGGTGAAAGCTTGGCTTTCATAGAAATTCTCCGTAGAATTCTTGAGAGTAACAACCTTTATTCAAGGAATAAAGATCTACTGGGATAGATTTGGAGTTGTTAACACTCTCTGGGAAATTGTACATTTAAATGTACTTGATATGGTGTCTCATACGCTTTGAGCATATGGAGTCACAATCGGGTCAATCCAAGTGATAGTCACTGGATTGAAGTTAAGGACATCTGTTAGTATCTTAGAGAACTAAAGATGCTGTCTTAAACTATGGAGAAGGAGAACTTGAAGTGACTGGGATCACTACCGCAAGTTTCCAAACAGTTAAATATATGCGGTACTATAAAGTTTGAATAACGGGACAGTGAGCTGGAAATCTTCCGAGCAAGATACTGTTGCCGAATAAACAACAAATGCGGATTATGCTGCAGCTGATGAGGCAGCAATAGAAGCCATTTGGATCGATAATAAATCTAATTAGATTAGATATAGTTCTGTTAGCAGCTGAGCTAGGCGTCAGCACAAGGCTAAAGAATTAAAGGTCTCATCGACGATCCAGATATATATTCTATATCATCTGATTCGTTCGGATCATACATCGTGGCGATATGATGATCGTATAAATCGCGTCAGACGATAATCATGGAAATCCGCTGACGAAAACCTTTTCTCAGCAATTTGAGCGAACCGTACTAGTTCGGGTGTTCGACACTTGAGTGACTGGCTATGTGCCAAGTGGGAGATTGTGGATAATAGACCCATAGCGTCACTATTTGTACAGATCATAGTGTTGTTGTACAAATTAACTATGTGACAAGGAAATTGCACTCTCATCATTTGTGATTAGATCACCTTAGATATATAAATGAAGAGAGGTCCCTATGATTAGTTCCTGGATTGAGATGATATGAGACAGTATCAGTCCACGAAGGATTAATCATTAAATATCCCTAGCCGGAGTATTATCGAGACTGGACATCGATAATGCGGAATAGGCTAGTATTGCACTTGTGCGCGTTGTGAGGGCACAACGGCATAGTTCTCATATATTTGGGTATTGGATACTCATGCAAGTGCGATAGGAGGTTGTGTTTCACCGATGGGTACGGGAAACAGCTTCGCTCTGGATAGACCCCTCGGAATCCCATTGGTATTATGACTATGTGTCTATGGGAGTCCGACATCAGGGTAGGTGTGTATGGTCTTAACCTGAGACTTGCACCGCTAATGCTTACGACAATCAGTATACTTTTGTTGAGGTCGTCTAGGACTCTAACCGGTTCTGTGTACGCCAATGCTGGGTATATGAGAATCGTAGAGTATTGGGTGTAATGTCAAGACGGAAGTATCACTCCAGTCATAGTGGAGGATGATGTCACGCAGGATACGGTATTAGTGCTCTTAAGTGCTGGCCGGCCATCGGGATATTATGACAAGGTCATGTATATCCGATTATAGAGACTAGTTACCAGACATCCGATATGTGCTTCGGACGGGGCAGACACTTATCCAGCCCCAGCCCTAGCACGTGACTATCCGATACTGGGCCGATATACACAATACTTGGTATAACTACGCTTGATATAGATCTTAAATATTCTTAGATGAATATGACCGGAGAATTGGATAGACTTCGTGCTTTGCTAGAAGCCGATCTTGTCTCGTAAATCGGTAGAACGTAGTACTTGGTACGTACGTGATTCGGATATTCCGACGACCGTATTTACTACCGAATTATCCGGGGATCTCATGGGTCGCTTCCCGATAATGCACCGATGACGCATAACTCGCACTCATTAATAATCTGGGATTATATAGAAGAAAGAGAAAATTAATCTAGGATTAATTACGGAGATATTTTATCTAGGATAAAATATCGTCTAGAGAGAGATAACGATTAATTTAGAATTAATCGGTAAATTAATATGTTCGATATATTAAACGAAATTGGATTTCGACGCGGAATTAAAATTAGATTTTAATTCGGGCGAACGAATTAATTTAGAATTAATTCGTAGCGACGTGAATAGTGAATTTGCTAGGCGTAATCATTTAATTACGACGCAACGGAAAACTCGCTAATTTGGAATTAGCGAAACTCGAGCCCGAGTGTGATTGCGAGCGCATTCGTATTTCGAATTCGAGTGCGGCGGGATGCAAGTCACATCAAGCGTCAAATCAATCGTCACATCAAGCGTCAAATCAAATGTCACTTTGAGTGATGTGATTGATTGATGTGATTGATTGATTGACAAAGACTTACATCACTTTATTAAAGTAATGAATAGTTGATGTAAGTGTTGGAATAGTGTTGGTGGTTGAGATAGCCATTTCCATTTGACTTTATTTGATAATAAAATGGTAAATGCTTAATATTTTTGGAAAATATATAAAGCAAATTTTGGTAATTATTTATTACCAAAAGTCACCATAACACTTCTCACCAATTCTCTCTCACATCTCACGCCCAAAAGGGCTTCATCTCCTTCTTCTTCACAGCTCACTGTCGTGAGCCAAATGGGAAGCAATGAGTGGTTTTTGTTGCAAAAACACAAGTGCTAGCACACTTACGAGAGTTGCGAAAGTGTTAGGGAAGTCCCACCATGAGGCGGATCCGTTCGACGAAGCTTGGAGCTTACGGAAGGACCATTTTAACGCCCAAACCAGTGAATAATTTGTACTGCAGTTGGCGCCAAACCAGTGAGCGTTTTTTGGCTCCATTCGTCTTCAAATCGTCTCAACCGATCGATGTGTGAGTATTCCGCAACTTCGTCGATATGTATTCGCAATGTTTTTCATGCTTATAACGATCGCCCGGGACCATAATAGAAACCAATGTATGAGGCTGTTTGTTGTACGAAAGGTGTGAGTGAATGGACCTAGCTTTAGGGTTTGGTCATGGGTTTGAGAGTGGTTTGCTGTTTTCATTACGTGCATGGGGCAGTTAGAAGACGTGAAGGTTTGCAGTGAGTAAGTTGTTCATTACGTGCATGGTGAGGTACAGGGCAATGTGGGGGCGAGTTTGGTGCGTTCATGAGGGATCAGGGTGTGCTTACGTGAAGTATTGAGGGGGTTAGGGGTTTATTATCCTGGCTGTGAAGATTGAGAGAGGGGGCGAGAGCTGATGAGAGGTGCGAGAGCTGTGAGGGGTTGATGCCGGTCCTGTGCTTGAAGGAGGGTTACGTGGTTTTATATGGGTTACGTGGTTTTGCTGCGTGTCTGTGGCTTTAAGGGACGTGTGAGTGGCGTACAGTGTGATTTGTTGTGGCTTCGGTGAGAAGGGTTTTTTTTGTTTATTGTCAGTGAGCGTGAGGGGTGTTAATGATGGGCAGTTATATGAGTGGTTATGGGTATAGTTTTGTTTATTGCATGGTGTTGCATGGAGGGTGCAGTGGAATAATGGTTGGCAATTGGATGTGAGGTTATTGAGGGTGGTTGCATGAGTTTTGGTTTGTTGCCTTGTGCTTGTTCTTGTTATTCTCGTGGGAGGGGTGTGGTATGATATGGGTTTCGTATTTGGTGAGGCTAGTGGGTGTGGTACATGAGTGATGCATGGGCAAGGTATGGGTGTTGCATGGAGGGTTATGGGATTTTCAGTTGGTGGTGAGTGGAGTTGTTTGTAATGTAGATGATCACGTGGGGTGCATGGGTGGTAGTTATGTGGTTTTCTGTTTGGTTATTTGTTGTTTAGTGTTTGTTTGGTTTAGTAAAGGGAGGGGTGGTTAGGCTTATGCTGGCTTCTTGTGTATGGCTTAGTGAGATGCTTTGTTATGGGTAGTGAAACGAGTGGTTTGTGAATTGTGTGAGGTTTATTGGTTTTTTAGTGTTATTTGGGGACGGTTTTGGTGGACTATTTTCAATCAGTTGAAGTGGCTGCTGGGATAATTTCAAAACTGAGACCGAACGAGCGAACCCGAAACTTGAACGAGTGAACCAAATCCAATAAAAATGTCAATTCTTGACCCTTCCCTTCTGACGACAGCATTCCGCAACTTCCGCAACTAAAAAGTAGTGCCTCCATTCGAGGCTCATCATTGGGCTGATATGCAAAAATGTAATGCCTACACCCGGCAAAACTGATACTGATGCTAATGTGGGCTTCACCCCCAGAGTGTCATACCCGGCAAGACTGATACTGATAATGTGATGGTTCATTCTCGAACCATGCTGTGAGGTGGTCCATTCAAGAACCATTACTGTGTGAGGTGGTCCATTCCCGAACCGTTACTATGATGTGGTCTATTCTCGAACCTTGCTCCATTCTCGGAGTGCCATTCCCGGCTTGTTCATTCCCGAATTGTGTTCCATTCTCGGAGTGCCATTCCTGGCTTGTTCATTCTCGAACTGTGCTCCATCCTCGGAGTACCATTCCCGGCTTTTTCATTCTCGAACTGTGCTTCATTCTCGAAGTGCCATTCCCGGTTTGTTCATTCTTGAACTGTGCTGTATGAGAGGTGGTCCATTTTCGAACCGAGTTGATAAAGTAGGCCTCTACCCTAGGATTCATTCCCAAAACTGCTGGTGAAGTGGGCCTCGACCCTATGATTCATTCCTGTAACTGTTGGTGAAGTGGGCCTCGACCCTGGGACTCATTCCCGGATTTATTCCGATGTGGGCCTTGACCCTGGGATTCATTCCAAAACTAAGATTCATTCCCGGATTCATTCCAAAACTGAGATTCATTCTCGGATTCCTTCCAAATATGACATTCATTCCCGGATTCATTCCAAAACTGGGATTCATTCCAAAACTGAGATTCATTCCAAAACTGAGATTCATTCTCGGATTCATTCTCGGATTCATTCCACAACTGAGATTCATTCCCGGATTCAGTCCAAAACTGGGATTCATTCCCGGATTCATTCCAAAACTGGGATTCATTCCCGAATTCATTCCCAAACTGAGATTCATTCCCGGATTCATTCCAAAACTGAGATTCATTCTCGGATTCATTCCAAAACTGAGATTCATTCTCAGATTCATTCCAAAACTGTGATGATGTGGGCCTCGACCCTATGATTCATTCCAAAATTCTGACGATGTGGTCCTCGACCTTGGGATTCATTCCCTGATTTATTCCAAAAACTCTGATGATGTGGGCCTCGACCCTTGGGATTCATTCCCGGATTCATTCCAAAATTCTGACGATGTGGTCCTCGACCTTGGGATTCATTCCCAGATTCATTCCAAAAACTCTGATGATGTGGGCCTCGACTCTTGAGATTCATTCCCAAATTCATTCCAAAACTCTGATGATGTGGGCCTCGTCCCTGAACTGATATTGATGTGGGTCTCGCCCCCAAACTGATACTGATATGAGCCTCACCCCAAACTGATACTAATATGGGCCTCGCCCTCATGCTGATACTGATGTGGGCCTCGCCCCCATACTGATATTGATGTAGGCCTCGCCCCCATAATGATATTAATGTGGGCCTCGCCCTCAAACTGATGATATAGTGGGTCTTTGACCCTGAACTGGTACCGATGTGGGGTTCGCCCCCAAACTGATACCGATATGGGCCTCACCCCCAGACTGATAGTGATGTGGGCATCGCTGAACTGATACTGATGTGGGCCTCGCCCCTAGACCGATACTGATGTGGGCCTCGCCCCAAACTGATACTAATTTTGATGTGGGCCTTGGCCCTGGGACTCATCCCCAAAACTGATGCCGATGTGGGCCTCGGCCCTGGGACTCATCCCCAAAACTCATGATGCTATGTTGTTGTTCCTGGTTGGCTTGCATTTGTCGCTTTCTCCCTTTCTTTAAACCTGTGTAACACAAAACAAACAAAGATGTGATTGTGTAATGACATGTATGCATGCATGCATGAATGTGTTTCATATTCCGATGGGTTAGGTCTTCCTTGTGCTCTTTGGTGACTTCTGCCTACAAAAGTCTTGGTCGCCCCATGGGTCTGCTTGCAAATTTCCTTCTGCCAGTTCTCTTATGGTGATTGGTTGGTTCTCTTTGTCTCATTTGCTCAAATTCTCGTTATGTCCCTTATTGCGAGTGGTAGATGGTCGCCCCCAGTCTTGATTTAGCTTTCGCTCTTCGCTGCTTGTAATAGGTCAAGGTGAACCACGTGATGTGGCATTCTATATCATCATACTATATCACATTCTACGAAATAGTCCCAATAGTTACATATATATGCCCTCAAAGAATGCCCAGTATTGAAACCAGGAACCTTCAAAAACACCACAAAGCAACTCAATCCAAGTCTTTGAATAAATGATCTAAGCCAAACTCAAAGTATGTGTGTGCAAAGGTTCCTTTGCAGATTCATCCCTAGGTAAGCCAAACTCAATGATTTCGTAAAAAACTGGGATCAATGTGTCAAAACCAACCTAGATGTCTCAATTATGCCTGCAGTTGCTTTTCTGTGCTCAATGTGTATGGTGTTTCTTTCTTTTTTCTCTCTATTTTTTCTTTCATTTTGAATTTCTTTTTTTTTCTTTTCTTTTCTTTTCTTTTTTCTTCTTTCTTTTTTTTTTTTTTAACACAACTACCCTTTAAGGTAGCATTTCTCTCATGGTGGTCCTAAACTCGCCCATGGGTTAGCTTCACGCTTATCACGGTTATTTTATAGGTGGTTCAATTCTTTTCTTTAGAGACTTTTCTTTCATTTTCAACTATACCACACATCATAACATAAGCAAATCAAGATAGACATTAAGCAAATGGTCATTCACCGACCTACAATTTCTTCAACTAGTCACCTTGCCAACTACTAAGGTTTTCACTGCTAAGAACCATAATTAAGTGCTTATGAGTCTAACATAGATCAATTACTCAAATTATCAGATAAAGGCACGTCAAAGGTTTATCATTTCTAAGGTTGCACCCTAAAGCAATCAATTTCATCATCGGACTTATGCCTAACTATTAAAGACTTAAAAAAACAATCTTTTTTTTTTATTTTTTTTCCTTCTTTTTTTTTCTTTTTTTTTGGGCCCACCATGGTCTTTCTATCCTTGTCGTACAATTTTCTATTCCTTGATTTCCTTTTCCCGATATCCATGTTTGCTAAACTCTTTTTGACAAATCTTTTTTTTTCTCTCTCTAACCCAACGGATATTTATGATGGCTTTTAAGACACATGGGTTAACATGATGCATGTGTGCATGAGATGCATGAGATGCGTGTAATGTATGGAATATATAAGTCGGCCCATTATCATTCCAAAGCATTCCACCATACTATTGCGCGGTGCAAACTTGTCCCAGTTGAAAAGGACCAACAGGTTTACACTTTTACGATAACATGGCTAAACAACTTCAAATGATAAGGGGCCAAAACACAAAATGGCCCATTGGCATTTTAGAAGCTTTTGGCCCAATTTCCATAAAGCACAGACTCATCCCAGTTTAAATGGCCCAACAAGCCCATACCTCATGACAAAAAGTCCAACTGAATCCAAATGACGATGGTCTTAAACATAGGCATAAACGGATAGTTTCTATTGGTCCTAAAACTACAGTTCACGTGTGGGTTTACGGGGGTGTTGACAAAGGATCTCGCTGACGAAGGATTGCCCACAACTAGGACTCCTCACTCAAAGGTTCAAGCGACCAAATGAGCACACCTTTTTTATAGCTTACGATACGTGCCAACGAGTTAAGGTGCGTGACTGACTGTCAAATGGATTTCTCGTTGTAGATTCCCTAGAGGTGTTGAGTTCTAATTAGGTCCCAAAATCAACAAATCAAGCACAAAATTCGTATGAACACATCAAAGGAGTAAGGCGGAAACATAACTCACATTGAACGGTTTTGCATGCGAAGAACAAGAGTCTTTTTCTACGTCCATCAAGCTCGGTTTTGGCCATTTTTGGAGCTACTGAACTGCACGGTGGGGCTGTGAAAATGTCTTCAAAAATCGCCCATGGTGGTCTCCATTGAAGCTCCAAGCTTCAAGCTTTCCATGCTCACAAATTCGTTTCCCTATCACCTAAGTACAACCCATGGGTGTGCTAGCACTTAGATCTTGCAACAAGACCCTAAAGCTTCTCCATTTGGTCGGTCAAACCAGAAGAAAAGATGAAGAAATCGGCCTTGACCGTGAGAGAGATAGGAGAAGGTTTTTGGCTCTCAAAATGCCTAAAACCGTGAACTCTTAGAACGAGTGAAAGAGAAGCACGTGAATGACACAAAAATATGCCAAAAACGTGAGCAACAAAAACCAAGAGAGAGAGAATGCTTTTTGTATATACATATATATTCTTTATTCCATTTACCAAGTAAATGAATAAAATATATATATATACACAACAATTAATTCAAAAGTCAAAAAGGTACAAGTCCTATCAACTTTCAAATAATCACCTTTCACTATTCACATCAAGTCACTTTAATAAAGTGACAACATGTCATGTCACATCACTCAAAGTGATAAGTGATTTGACAATCGATGCGACTAGCGATTTGACGCTTGATGTGACTTGCGTGCCGCGTTCGAATTCGAAATGCGAATGCGCTCGCAATCACTCTCGGGCTCGGGTTCGCTAATTCCAAATAACGAATTTTCCGTCGCGTCGTAAATTAATGATTACGCCTAGCGAATTCACTATTCACGTCGCTAACGAATTAATTCTAAATTAATTCGTTCGCCCGAATTAAAATCCAATTCCAATTCCGCGTCAAAATCTAATTTCGATTAATATATCGAATATATTAATTTACCGATTAATTCCAAATTAATCGTTCACTCTCTTTAACGATTTTTATCCGAGATAAAATATCTCCGTGATTAATCCCAGATTAATTTTCTCTCTCATCGAATTAATCCCAGATTAATTTTCTATCTCTCTCTACTAATTAATCCCAGATTAATTAAAGTGCGAGTCATACGTCATCGGTGAATCTTCAGGAAGCGACCCATGAGATCTCCGGATATGTTGGCAGTAAATACGGTTATCGAACTATCCGAACACGTAAGTACCTCGTACTACATTTATACCGATTTACAAGACAAGGTTGGCTTCTAGCAAAGTGCCATGCCTACCCAATTCTCCAGAAATATTCTTACAGGAATATATAGATCTGTATCAAGCGTAGTATACCGTAGTATTGTGTATATCGGCCCAGTATCGGATAGTCACGTGCTAGGGCTGGGGTTGGATAAGTGTCTGCCCCGTCCGAAGCACATGTCGGATGTCTGGTAACTAGTCTCTATAATTAGATATTCATGACCTGGCCATAATATCATGATTGGATGCGCATCACTCAAGAGCACTAATACCGTATCCTACGTGACATCATCTCACTACGACTCTCTGATAAACCCAGAAGTGGTGTACGCAGAACCGGTTAAAGCCCTGTACCACCAAGACCAAAGTCTATCGATTATCGTAAGTATTAGCGGTGCAAGTCTCAGGTTAAGACCAAATACACCTACCCTGATGTCGGACTCCCATAGACACATAGTCATAATACCAATGGGATTTCGAGGGGTCTATCCAGAGCGAAGCTGTTTCCCGTACCATCGGTGAAACACAACCTCCTATCGCACTTGCATAAGTATCCAATACTTAAATATATGAGAACTATGCCGTTGTGCCCTCACAACGCGCACAAGTGCAATACTAGCTTATTCCGCATTATCGATAACCTGTCTCGATAATACTACGGCTAGGGATATTTAATGATTAAACCTTCGGGGACTGATACTGTCTCATATCATTCTCAGTCCAGGAACTAATCATAGGGACCTCTCTTCATTTATATATCTAAGGTGATCTAATCACAAATGATAAGATTGCAATCTCCTTTGTCACATAGTTAATTTGTACAACAACACCATGATCTGTACAATAGTGATGCTATGGGTCATATTATCCACAATCTCCCACTTGGCACATAGCCAGTCACTCGAGTGTCTAACACCCGAACTATGTACGGTTGGCTCAAACTGCTGAGAAAAGGGTTTTCGTCAGCGATTTGCATGATTATCATCCGATGCGATTTACATGATCATCATGTCGCCACGATGTATGATCCGAACGAATCAGATGAATATAGAAGTATATATCTGGATCGTCGATGAGACCTTTAATTCCTTAGTCTGTGCTGACGCCTAGCTCAGCCACTAACAGAACTATATCTAATCTAATTAGATTTATTATCGACCCAAATAGCTTCTATTGCTGCCTCAGCTGCAGCAACAACCCGCATTTGTTGTTTATTCGGTAACAGTATCTTGCTTGGAAGATTTCCAGCTCACTGTACCGTTATTCAAACTATATAGTACCGTTTGCGACTTTTAGTCATCTTTATCGGTTATAGGAAGCTTGCTACAGTGATCCCAGTCACTTCAAGTTCTCCTTCTCCATAGACTAAGACAGCATCATGTTAGACATTATGACCCATAGCGTCACTGTTTTGTAAATGATATGGTATTATTGTACAAAATTAACTATGTGATAATGAAATTGCCCTTTTGCCGTTTTGTAAAATTATTTACTTTAATATATTAATGGCAAAAGTCCATATGATTAGTTCCGTATTGAGATGATATGAGACAGTATCAATATAAAAGGTTTAATCATTAAATATCCATAGTCGGAGTATTATCGAGATCGTACATCGATAATGCGGAATAGACTAGTATTGCACTTGTGCGAGTTGTGATGGCACAACGGCATAGTTCTCATATATTTAAGTATTGGATACTTATTCAAGTGCGGTAGGAGGAGGTTGTGTTTTTACCGATGGTACGGAAAACAGCTTCGCTCTGGAAAGACCCCGCGGAATCCCATTGGTAGTATGTCTGCGTGTGTCTATGGGAGGCCGCATCAGGGTAGGTGTATATGGTCTTAACCTGAGACTTGCATCGCTAGTACTTGCGACAATCGGTAAACTTTGGTTGTGGTGGTTCGGGGCTTTAACCGGTTCTGTGTACGCCTCTTCTGGGTTTATCGAGAATCGTAGTGTACTGGATGTTGATGTCAAGATGGAAGTATCACTTCAGACATATGGAGATGATGATCACGCAGGATACAGAACTAGTACTCTATAAAAAGGTTGCAACCGTCGGGACGACAATATGACCAGGTCAGGATTGTCCGATTTTAAAGAGACTAGTTGTTTGATATCCGATATATGTTTCGTACGAGGCAGACACATTTCCAGCCCCAGGCCTAACATGTGACCGTCCGATACTGGATCGATATACGCGATACTGCGGTATACTACGCTTGATAAAGATCTAATATTCCAGTAAGAATATTTCTGGAGAATTGGGTAGGCATGGCGCTTTGCTAGAAGCCAACCTTGTCTTGAAATCGGTAAAAACGTAGTACGAGGTACGTACGTGTTTGGATTATCCAACGACCGTATTTACTGCCAACATATCCGGAGATCTCTTGGGTCGCTTCCTGAAGATTCACCTATGATGTTTGATTCGAACTTTATTAATCTTGGATTAATTACGGAGAAACTTTATCTTGGATAAAATGCCTTGTTAGGAGAGAGAGAGAGATCGATTAATTTGGAATTAATCGATAAAAATAATATATTCGATATATTATTAAACGAAATTAGATTTCGACGCGGAATTAAAATCGGATTTTAATTCGGGCAAACGAATTAATTTAGAATTAATTCATTAGCGAACTGAATAGTAATTCCGCAAGGCGTAATTATTTAATTCACGTCGCGACGGAAATTCGTTAATTCAGAATTAGCGAAACCGAGCCCGAAAGTGTTTGCGGACCACATTCGTATTTTGAATCGAGTGGTATCCGCAAATCACATCGCGATATCTCATTACTTGATGCGAATAGATGATGGATGTATCTAGTCACCTTTAAGGGATGATACATTGTCTCTATTCTCAAAATGAAGTAGTAATGAAGCAAATGATGAATTTTATTTTGGAGGGAAAACCTTTCACGGTTTTTGAAGGGTTTTGGATTAAAAATTCATTTTTGTATTTTGATATCATATCACTTTTATTATTCATTTGTCTCTCACGGTTTTTAAAACATTGAGAACAAAAAAAAAGATACATCACTCTCTCCTCTCCTTCTTCTTCACGCAAGCCGTGAGCTTATCCATGGCAGAAAATTGTTTTCTCCATTTTTGCTAGCACAACAAGGGATCAAAGGGTGAGGTGATAGGGAAATGCATTTGGAGCTTGGAGTACTAGAAGATTTGAGGTTTCTCACACTGAAGATCTTGGCCGAAAACAGCCCCAAGATTTGTAACTTCTATCATTCTTGTTCTTGGCCGCATATCACCCTCCTTGGAGGCTCAAGGATCCTCTTCACCATTTTCGTCACAAAGCTTTGTAAGTATGTTTCCGCCATCCTTCAAGCTTTGCATGTATGTTTATTGTATTTCTATGGCTTAATCTTTCTTTGGGACTAATTATAGAAACCAACAATGGTATCAATGAGCCATGTTTAAGCATGAAATACATTAGGGTTAATTTGGGGAAAATTGATTGAAGCATGTTCTTGTGAAATTGGATGCTAAAGTAATGCTTATATGTATGTTATTTGATATATTACATGATCAATTTTAAGAAAAATGCATTGGATGATTTTTCCCCAAAATGTTGTCTTGGCCCCGAATGTGGAGGTACTTCCATTGGTTTGAAATTTTTCATGCACAAGCTTATTTGATGACTTAAGCATGATTACATGTATAATATATGATATAATACATGATCAATTTTGAGAAAAATGCATTGGATGATTTTTTTTTCCCAAAATGTTGCTTTGGCCGAATGTGAGGTACTTCCATTAAGTTGAATTTTTGCATGCACAAGTTCATTGGATGATTTGAGTGTGCTTAAATGTTTGTAATATGATGTATTACATGATCAATTTTGAGAAAAATGTATTGGATATTTTTTTCCCCAAAATTGATGCCTTGGCCGAATGTGTAGGTCATTTTATTGATTTGGAATTTTTCATGCACAAGTTTATTAGATGACTTAAGCATGATTAAATGTATGATATTTGATGTAATACATGATCAATTTTGAGAAAAATGCATTGGATGATTTTTTCCCTAAAATTGATGCTTGACCGAAAATGGAGGTCTTTTCACCTTATTGAATTTTTGCTTTCAAGTTCATTAGATGACTTAAAATCAATACGGATAATAGATTAGTGATTCAATTGGATTGAAAAACAAATCGAACCGCAAAAATCTCTCTTGGCCGAATACAACATGACATGTTAAAGGACTTGATTTTTTGTTCAAATAAATGTTAGACAAGTGTTTTGAACATTGATGATTAATAAATTAAATTGGTGTTTTTGAAATATTTGGTTTAATGAATTAATCATGCAATTACACTTTAATCAATTGAATTTTAAATTTGGAATATTAAATTTGATTAATGGGCTTTTATGTTTAATTGGGCCTTTTGGGCTTGAAATTGATTTTATGGCACTTAAGGGTGATTCCTTATTTGGGCTTGGTAATTGGGTTTGACCCACATTGACCAAAGCCCAAGCCTTTATAAATCAATTGAAAGCCCATCGGACTTTAATTAAACACACATTGGATGTTAGTTGGGCTTGGAGACCCAATTGATAAGATTTAGAATCTAATCTTAAAAGCACATAAAAGTGTAAACATTTAATTTGGAATAAATAAAATGAATTAATATTGAATGCGACTTAAATTGGATTTAACGGGTAGTTCGATATAATTCATGAATTCGTACCTTATGTACTTATTCTCAAACGAGTTGGACTCGCGCAAAATCAAACCGTTGATTGAACATTGGATGATCACTTAAACTAAGACTAATTAATTGGATTTGATTGGTTGTATAGCATGTCTTGAATGAATATACATGTATGTGATGAATGAATAGTGTATAGCGGATAGATATTAGAAGGGAAAAGGGTAATTTTAGAAATTATTGTAAATTTAGAATTTATAAATTGGACCTGCGTGTCCAGCCTTATCTCTTTTATCTCTTTGTATTCTCTTCTCACCTAATTCCCCTCATGTAAATGAGGTTTCTCTTATTGTATTATGTAATTGGGTAGAAGTAGAATATTACTAGCGGGGAGTGGAAAGGGAGTGATTTGTTCTAGGAACAATTGTTTTACATAACCATCCGTATATCACTATTAATTTATTTTATGCACTTTATGATGTTTTAGAAGCATGCTTAAGGGTGTATGATGATGAGACCTAACAAAGATAATAAATTGGTTGCCATTACGCATAAATCCCTCAATTTATATTAAGCAATTATCCTTCCATTGAATGATTCTTGTTCAAGATCCAAAATTGGCATTGGTTTGTTGGCCAAAGTCAAGACCTTTGTCAATTGAGGATGTACTTGAATCATGAGAGTTTTGTTCCACATCGGTGTCTTGTCCAAGTTGTGATTTGTTGGCCAAAGTCAAGATCACTTCTTGTCCAACGACATTGATTACGAAACTTTCCTTGTCAATGGGTCTAGCTTAACCGGAATCATTAGGTTTGTTGTGCCAAAGCCAAGGCCTAGATGGTTCGGAGGATATGGTTAGAAAATGTATTAGATACATTGGCATAAGTAAATATACATATGTTTTGGACTTGATGTCCACCTAACCGGATCTAGGAATTGGATGAGATCCAATTGATCTTTGAGATCTACCTAGTTAAATAGCATACAGCTTGTTGGCCAAAGTCAAGGATGTGTGTTATTAACGGGATCCTAGCCCACTAGGAAATAGGATTTCCCGAGTTCTCAACAGAGGGTTAGAGACTTGATAAAAATAGTGGGAGGCTAGTATTGAATTTGCAATTTCATTCAGATACTTAACCTTACGCGTCTTTCAAATTTTATTTCGTCTATTTATAAAATTAGTTGGACTAATACATTGTTATTTTTATTTGAAAGTTTGACTGTACCCATTTTATCGTTAACTAGATAGTTGGACTATCGTAGTGAGATGGCTAGCAGCAGGTAAATGTCCGAGACATCATCATGGGTGACAATGTCTTTAAGGGGACAAACTTCGCTGATTGGGAAATGAACCTGAGGATAGTCCTTGGGGCTGAGAGGATGCTGTACACTATACAAACACCTCTCCCGCCTAAGCCCACTGACCCACTTGAGCTGGAGTTATGGAAAACTCACAGCAATGATTGTGACACAGCTCAGGCTATTATGTTAGCTTCGATGACTCAGCACTTTCGTCGCCAGAATAGGGACTTGGATCCTTATAGTATGATGGCTAGACTTCGAGATCTCCACCGCTCCAACAAGCGGATGGAAAGGTACGAGTTGGTGAAGAAACTCTTCCGCGCCCGAATGACTGAAGGCGCATCAGTTGAAGCCCACGGGGCTCAAATGATCGCCGATATTGATGAGTTGGCCAATATGGGAATAGTTCTTGGAGGCTGAGCTGACCATAGATTTGATCTAACAGTCACTTCCTGATACTTGGAGACAAATCATAATCAACTATAAGTTGATGGATACGGATGACACTCTTGGAGAGTTATTATCCATTTTGAAGGAGTCTGAAAAAGAACTCAAAAAGGGGGCAAGCGCGAGGCGCACTTTACATCGACCTCTCAGAGGCCAAAGGCTGGGCCCAAAGCTACTGGAGGGGTGAGGAAGAAGAAACATAAGAAAAATGGTAAGGCAAGTTGACAAAAGCTTCTGGGAAGCCAAGGGACAAATCTCAAGATGTCTGCCTCAACTGCGGCAAGAAGGGTCACTGGAAACGTGACTGCCGAATGGGCAAGGGACAAAGGAGGATATCAAGGCAGGCAAGGCACTAGCCTCTGGTATGTTTGTTATTGAGATAAATATGACTACTTCTAGTTTTAAAAATTGGATTTTTGATTTTGGTTGTGCTGCTCATATTTGTACTGATTTGCAGGATCTGCAGGATAGCAGGATGCTGGCTTCAGGGGAGATTGATCTACGAGTCGGAAACGGAACTCCAGTTGCTGTTTTGGCTGTAGGGACTTTTGTTTTGGAATTGCCCTCGGGGCATATGCTTAAACTTTTGAACTGTTATTATATACCTAGTTTGACTAGGAATATCATATCTGTATCTTTGTTAACCCAGCATGGGTACACTTTTGTATTTAGAAACACTGGGTGTTATTTATATAAAAATGATGCAGAAATTTGCACTGCTGCTGTAGCAAATAATGGCCTTTATATTTTGAATATAAATGAATCTCCTAAACATAAAATAACAAACAAAAGGCTCAAAAAGAGTAATCTAAAAGATGAAGCTTACATGTGGCATTGTCGTCTAGGACACATAAACAAGACTCGCATATCCACACTTTCGAAGAGTGGGTACTTGGACGGATTTGATCTTAATTCATATGATGTCTGCGAATCTTGTCTTTTAGGCAAAATGCCTAAAACACCTTTTAGTGGTAAAGGTGAACGTGCCACAGAACTGTTAGCCCTCGTTCATAGTGACGTATGTGGGCCCATGTCTAGCCAGGCTAGAGGTGGATATCATTACTTCGTAACCTTTACGGATGATGCATCTCGTTATGGTTATGTGTATCTAATGAGACACAAGTCAGAAACTTTTGAGAAATTCAAAGAGTTTCGACACGAAGTAGAAAAACAAACAGGCAAGAGTATTAAGACATTGCGGTCGGACCGTGGTGGCGAATACTTAAGTCATGAGTTTCAAGATTACTTGAAAGAAAATGGTATTCTTTCACAGTGGACTCCTCCTGGAACACCGCAATTAAACGGTGTGTGTCTGAACGGAGAAGAAAGAAACCGTACCGTTAGACATGGTAAGGTCGATGATGAGTCAGACTGAGCTACCAATATCCTTCTGGGGATATGCTTTAACCAGTGCGGTACTTATTTTGAATAAGGTTCCGTCAAAGTCTGTTGAACAGACTCCATATGAGAAATGGACAGGAAGGAAACCAGGTTTCTCTTTCCTGAAGATTTGGGGATGCTGGGCATATGTTAGACGTTTGGAAGGTACCAAACTAGAACCCAAATCAGATAAATGCCTTTTCGTGGGATATCCTAAGGAAACCAAAGGATATTACTTCTATCACCCACAAGAGAACAAAGTGTTTGTTACTCTACATGCATTTTTCCTTGAGAAGGAATTCCTAGATGCAGTGGTAAGTGGAGGAAAGTGGAGCTCGATGAAAATCGTAGTGATACTGTTCCTGGCAATGAATCAACGACGGAACATAAACAGACCATCCAGGATGAGTCTGTACCACAATCTTTAGATACACAAGGACCGCGTAGGTCGGAGAGAGTCAGGAAGGTACCTGAGAGGTATGGGTTCCTGATCTCGGCCCATTATCATTCCAAAGCATTCCACCATACTATTGTGCGGTGCAAACTTGTCCCAGTTGAAAAGGACCAACAGGTTTACACTTTTACGATAACATGGCTAAACAACTTCAAATGATAAGGGGCCTAAACACAAAATGGCCCATTGGCATTTTAGAAGCTTTTGGCCCAATTTCCATAAAGCACAGACTCATCCCAGTTTAAATGGCCCAACAAGCCCATACCTCATGACAAAAAGTCCAACTGAATCCAAATGACGATGGTCTTAAACATAGGCATAAACGGATAGTTTCTATTGGTCCTAAAACTACAGTTCACGTGTGGGTTTATGGGGTTGTTGACAAAGGATCTCGCTGACGAAGGATTGCCCACAACTAGGACTCCTCACTCAAAGGTTCAAGCGACCAAATGAGCACACCTTTTTTATAGCTTACGATACGTGCCAACGAGTTAAGGTGCGTGACTGACTGTCAAATGGATTTCTCGTTGTAGATTCCCTAGAGGTGTTGAGTTCTAATTAGGTCCCAAAATCAACAAATCAAGCACAAAATTCGTATGAACACATCAAATGAGTAAGGCGGAAACATAACTCACATTGAACGGTTTGCATGCGAAGAACAAGAGTCTTTTTCTACCTCCATCAAGCTCGGTTTTGGCCATTTTTGGAGCTACTGAACTGTACGGTGGGGCTGTGAAAATGTCTTCAAAAATCGCCCATGGTGGTCTCCATTGAAGCTCCAAGCTTCAAGCTTTCCATGCTCACAAATTCGTTTCCCTATCACCTAAGTACAACCCATGGGTGTGCTAGCACTTAGATCTTGCAACAAGACCCTAAAGCTTCTCCATTTGGTCGGTCAAACCAGAAGAAAAGATGAAGAAATCGGCCTTGACCGTGAGAGAGATAGGAGAAGGTTTTTGGCTCTCAAAATGCCTAAAACCGTGAACTCTTAGAACGAGTGAAAGAGAAGCACGTGAATGACACAAAAATATGCCAAAAACGTGAGCAACAAAAACCAAGAGAGAGAATGCTTTTTGTATATACATATATATTTTTTATTCCATTTACCAATTAAATGAATAAAATATATATATTATACACAACAATTAATTCAAAAGTCAAAAAGGTACAAGTCCTATCAACTTTCAAATAATCACCTTTCACTATTCACATCAAGTCACTTTAATAAAGTGACAACATGTCATGTCACATCACTCAAAGTGATAAGTGATTTGACAATCGATGCGACTAGCGATTTGACGCTTGATGTGACTTGCGTGCCGCGTTCGAATTCGAAATGCGAATGCGCTCGCAATCACTCTCGGGCTCGGGTTCGCTAATTCCAAATTAACGAATTTTCCGTCGAGTCGTAATTAAATGATTACGCCTAGCGAATTCACTATTCACATCGCTAACGAATTAATTCTAAATTAATTCGTTCGCCCGAATTAAAATCCAATTTCAATTCTGCGTCAAAATCTAATTTCGATTAATATATCGAATATATTAATTTACCGATTAATTCCAAATTAATCATTCTCTCTCTTTAACGATATTTTATCGGAGATAAAATATCTCCGTGATTAATCCCAGATTATTTTCTCTCTCATCGAATTAATCCCAGATTAATTTTCTATCTCTCTCTACTAATTAATCCCAGATTAATTAAAGTGCGAGTCATACGTCATCGGTGAATCTTCAGGAAGCGACCCATGAGATCTCCGGATATGTTGGCAGTAAATACGGTTATCGGACTATCCGAACACGTAAGTACCTCGTACTACATTTATACCGATTTACAAGACAAGGTTGGCTTCTAGCAAAGCGCCATGCCTACCCAATTCTCCAGAAATATTCTTACAGGAATATATAGATCTGTATCAAGCGTAGTATACCGTAGTATTGTGTATAACGGCCCAGTATCGGATAGTCACGTGCTAGGGCTGTGGCTGGATAAGTGTCTGCCCCGTCCGAAGCACATGTCGGATGTCTGGTAACTAGTCTCTATAATCAGATATTCATGACCTGGTCATAATATCATGATTGGATGCGCATCACTCAAGAGCACTAGTACCGTATCCTGCGTGACATCATCTCCACTATGACTGAAGTGATACTTCCGTCTTGACATCACACCCAATACACTACGACTCTCTAATAAACCCAGAAGTGGTGTACGCAGAACCGGTTAAAGCCCAAAGACCAAAGTCTATCGATTATCGTAAGTATTAGCGGTGCAAGTCTCAGGTTAAGACCAAATACACCTACCCTGATGTCGGACTCCCATAGACACATAGTCATAATACCAATGGGATTCCGAGGGGTCTATCCAGAGCGAAGCTATTTCCCGTACCATCGGTGAAACACAACCTCCTATCGCACTTGCATAAGTATCCAATACTTAAATATATGAGAACTATGCCGTTGTGCCCTCACAACGCGCACAAGTGCAATACTAGCCTATTCCGCATTATCGATGTCCTGTCTCGATAATACTACGGCTAGGGATATTTAATGATTAAACCTTCGGGGACTGATACTGTCTCATATCATTCTCAGTCCAGGAACTAATCATAGGGACCTCTCTTCATTTATATATCTAAGGTGATCTAATCACAAATGATAAGAGTGCAATCTCCTTTGTCACATAGTTAATTTGTACAACAACACCATGATCTGTACAAATAGTGACGCTATGGGTCATATTATCCAACAAGAGGGAGGGTGGAGCGAACTCTCTTAAATACCCAAGCCTCTTAGGCTCTTATCGTTTGGTGACAGGAATAAACAATGAGTCCTCCAAATTAGTCAATCACAGTAAGCTACGAATACATGATTATCTAGGTGCCTTCACAACCTTTCCTTGTAGAAATGTAGTGAATGAAGGAATACACCAAACCATTACCAAGCTTTAATAATGCCTTCGATTAAACCCCTTTCAACCCACTAAAGACACGGTTAACTACAACAAAAATCATAAACATCACAAGACAAGATTCCGGGGCCAATTATCTATCCCCAGTGGAGTCCCCAGACTGTAGGACACAGAAATCGGTGACATTGTTCTAGGCTCGCAGCCTAGTTGGGAGTACAGAATAGTCCGTGGGGGAACTAAACCGGAGAAATAACATGGAGTCGCCACCTGGTGTGAACCGAGACAAATATTTAAGGCCGCACTCACCACTCGCAAGGGAAGACCTCAAACCGTTGGGTTCGGAATGGTCCCTTACTTATGCCACTTGTAATGATGTGATTTGTGCAATATCTTAATCGAATTTACACAACATGCTCAAGAACAACCCATATCTAGTTCATGTTCATAAAGATAAATCCTATGTCTAAGTTTGCATGCTTGGAAAGTAAGTCCTCATAACACACGACAACACACGGCGATCTCATGAATATATTTCAATTATATAATGCGAAAAGCAAACAACAACATAAACCTAATGCAAATTCCAAACGCAAAACAAATAACTACTCATGCTTAAAAAAGAAACAACTAAATCATGCTTAAAAAAATAAATAACATACTAGACTAAATCATGCTTAAAGAAAATAAATAACATACTAGACTAAATCATGCTCGCATACATGTTTGGATGAAATGAAATACGTGTGTCTCTTAAGTAGTACGTGGCATTGTATCCCGAGTGCAAACCGCACTACCGTCCATTCGAATTCGGCTACGGAATTTACGTCCGGGTTTCCATCCGATATACCACAAGAGAGAATACGCATTCCGTTCATCCGGAATTCACATCATGCCTCAACAAACGACTCTCATGCGATAATATATTAAAATAAATATAAGAAACGAAAGATAATAAGTGAAAATGGTGCCCTCAGGTCTAACCTCTTTTGTCGTCTCTCAAAAGCGCGTTGCACGGCCATCGGAAGGGTTGATGTTCCGTAACTTTTCTGGTTCACTAATCCAACATTTTTCCTCGCCGTTTCGTTGTTTGGGTTGTTGTTTTCACTATGTTTCGCTGTTGTTTGTGTTGTATTTTCTGGTCACTATTTTAAGGCAACTTGGGGACTGTTTTGCAGGTTTTTGAAGGGTTTGGGGCTGCGGTTTTTGTCACTATTTTGGGCAGTTTTTAGGTGCAATTTTGGGTTTATTCGAGGAATGTTTTGGGCAGTTTTTTAGGTGCAATTTAGGGCATTTTGTTTGGTGAAATAGGGGGCTGTTTCAGTGATTCGCGGCAGTGAAAGACTTGTTCTGTGGTGGGTTTTGTGTGTGCGGTTTTGGGGATGCAATAGGGGTATTATGCGTGTGGTTTTGGGGATGTAGTAGGGGTATTATGCGTGCAGTTTGGTGGAGGCAGTAAGGGTATTATGTGTGAAGTTTGGTGGAGGCAGTAAAGGTACTATGCGTGAAGTTTGGTGGAGGCAGTAAGGGTATTATGCGTGAAGGGTTTTGGCGTAGAGTGGGTGATGGCTGGAAGGGCTATTGGCGTGAGAGGGTGATGGCTGAAGTGGCTTTATGCGTGAGTGAGTGATGGCGTTAGTGGGTGATGGCGTGAGTGGGTGATGGCTAGAAGGGCAATTGGCGTGAGAGGGTGAGCTTAAGGGTTTGGGTTGTTTTGTTTTATTTTTGTTTTTTGCCGTGAGAGAGAGTGAGCTTTAGGGTTTGGTATTTTTGTGTTTTTGCCGTGGGCATTCGCTAGGGTTCGAAATGTGGGGTTAAGGGTTCTTTTTATAGGCAAAGGGATGGGTTTACCTTGTTTGAATAGGGAAAGGATTTGTGTATTAATGGGGTTATCTTTTTATTAGTATTTGATAAGGAAAAATCTTTTAATTAGGGAAGTGATTTGATTTAATTTGATTTCTTCTCTTTTGATTAGGGAAGGTGATTTAGTTTAATTAGGAATGTGATTTATGAGATTTGATTTTATTTATTTAATTTAGGAATGAGATTTTTTTTGATTTAATTGGATTTGATTTAATTTAATTTGATTTAATTTAAAATTTGACATGTGTTTTAAATGTTTTAATTTTTATTGGATGTGATTTAATGGGCTTGGGCTAGGTGGGCGTGTGGCTTTGGTTTTGGGCTAAGGATGTGTTTTGAAACAGAGGTCCAACAAGCGAACCCGAAGCTAATCCAGCGAATTAAATCCAACAATGTGTCAATTCTTGACTTTTTCCTTCCGACGTCCGTTTCCCGCGGCTTCCACAATTAAAGAGGTAGTGTCTCCATACGAGACTCATCATCGGGACTTACATGCAAAAACACAGTGCCTATAATTATTCCAAATTACATATTAATCCAATTCAAGTGTAATTAACATAATTAATCAACTAATCTAATATTTCCAAAAAACTAATTAATCCAATTAATCATGCTCATTAATTCCAATTCATGTCCAACACAAATTGAAGCAAAATTAATTCTATAACATGTTTAGGCTCATGGCAATGGCAAAGAAATTATCTTGCAATTTGATTTCAATCTAGTTAAATCAATATTTAACATACATTTCATGCAAACAACACATCCAATTGCTAATTTTCAAAAAATCACCATGAGCACATACTAGGGTACATTCGGCCATGTCAAAGGAATTCGGGATTTTTGATCCAATCAATTTTTCTCAAATTCTAAGATGCACAAATCCAATTCATCATCATCCAAACACAACCACACAAACAATTCAGGTAAATCAAGCTCCAAGCAAAAAATCCCAAATTAAAGTCATAAACCCTAGAATCTAAATCATGCTTAAATCTCGCTTTGATACCATTGTAAGTGTCCTAAACATGCCACGGGATCTCTAAGCATGATTGGTGTGTGAATAAATCAAGAAATTTTGCGGAAAAAACTTACATTGATTGGATGAGATTCAAAACTTTTCTTTGTTGTAGAAGAAGCTCCAAGCTTTCTTTTGAATTCCAAACTCAATGGTGAGTTTCCTTATCACCTTTCTTTGACTTCAAAGTTCTAGCTTTGCCCAAAAATGGAACAAAAATTTCTCCTCCAAGGAGAAGAGATGGACGGCAATGGAGGGTTTAGAAGAGAGAGAGAGAGATGTGAATAGTAAAGTCTAACAATACTTATTACAAAAGTTGTTTGTTGTTTGTGTTGACTTCTAAGTTATTTTAAAATTCATTTGTATTTTATGTTTAAAAGATTAAACACTATTTCCAACTACCACCATCAAAAAAATTGACTAGTGATGTAAGTGAGTGGGTCCCACCACTTTGAATTAAAAATTCAAGTTGACTTACACAACACACTTTGGGCTCGGGTTCGTTTAATCCGATTAAACGAATTTTCCGTCGTGACGTAATTAAATCTAATTTAATTAAATAATAATGTCTAGCAAAATTATTACGAAAGTCGCTTACGAATTAATTCAAAATTAATTTGTTCGCTTGAATTAAAATCCATTTTAATTCCGTATTGAAATCCAATTTCAATTAATATATCTGATATATTTTTTTAGCCCAATTAAATAAATTAAATAGTAAAATCCAATTTAACTATTAATTTTATTTTACCAATTAATTCCAAATTAATCGTATTGTCTCTTCTTCACGAATTAATCCCAGATTAATTCGTGACGCAATTAATCCCAGATTAATTTTCTATCTCATAATTAATCCCAGATTAATTCTTGTCGTAGTTAATCCCAGATTAATTTTCTCTCTCATAATTAATCCCAGATTAATTCAGTTCTAGTCAAATGTCATTGGTGAATCTTTGGGAAGCGACCCAAGAGATCCCTGGATATGTTGGCAGTAAATACGGTCATCGGACTATCCGAACACGTGCGTACCCGGTGGTTGGCTTCTAGCAAAGCACCGTGCCTATCCAATTCTCCAGAAATATATTCAACATGGAATATATATAATATGTATCAAGCGTAGTATACAAAGTATTGCGTAATACGATCCAGTATCAGATGTCACATGCTAGGCCTAGAGCTGGAATTGTGTATGCCCCGTATGAAGCATATATCGAATCACCGGCAACTAGTCTCTGTAATCGGATAATCATGACCTAGTCATACTATCCCGATAGCTGCAGCATTTAAGAGTACTAGTTCTGTATCCATGCGTGATCATCATCTCCATATGACTGAAGTGATACTTTCATCTTGACATCACACCTAATACACTACGATTATCAGTATACCCAGAAGAGGCGTACACAGAACCTGTAAAAGCTCCAGACGACCAAAACCAAAGTATACTGATTGTCGCAAGTATTAGTGATGCAAGTCTCAGGTTAAAACCACATACACCTACCCTGATTCGGATTCCCATAGACACATAGTCATACTGCCAATGGGATTCCGAGGGGTCTATCCAAAGCGAAGCTGTTCCCGGCCCAACGGCTAACAGAACCTCCTATCACACTTGCATAAGTATCTAATACTTAAATATATGAGAACTATGCCATTAAGCTTCCATAACGTGCACAAATGTAATACTAGCCTATTCCGCATTATCGATGTCCAGTCTCGATAATACTACGACTAGGGTATTTAATGATTAAACCTTTCGTGGATTAATATTGTCTCATATCTTATTAATCAGGTACTAATCATATGGACTTTTATCATTTATATATCCAAGTAATCTAATTACGAAATGATAAAAGAGCAATTTCCTTTGTCACATAGTTAATTTGTACAAAAAACACCATGTCTTTTACAAATAGTGATGCTATGGGTCATAATTTTCCAACAATACATATCACTAAATCCTATTTAGTTTCAATCTAATCGTAATTAGATCGAATATGTATATAAAAGCAAGAAGTACTACCATAAATTAAGTAATATTACGGAAAAATGAATTGTTCGTATTCATGAATCGAATATAAATACAATCTGGATTGGCACTCCGAGCACCAACCCTAACAGCCCGGTTCCACAGAGCATGCAAATCTGCCCAAGGCATAGCAGTGTCATCGATATGCTGGTATTAGGGACCGGTATGCGGTCTCAGTGTAGAAATCACAAAATTTGAAGATTAAAAACATTTTGCACTGACCCCAATGCATCAAAATGAATGTGCATGATTCAAATGAACTTATAGTACTTAGATTATAGACTCATTTATAATTAGAGCCATAAGCTATAAGATTACACTAGATATTCTATATTAGGCGCTTGAGTCTTCACATCCATTTGCTCTTTAGGAGTAATTGCTTCGATATCTTTTTGTAATACTCCCTAATGCGCATCGAAGTCTTCCATATTGCATCATCAAAATCCTTCATTGAATGTTATGGGCTAACATTAATGACATATCAACTTCTAGGTTTTGAAAAAATATATGTAATCTCAAGTGCACCCTAACACACCTTAAATTATAATGTAAAAATACATGAGCTAATTAAAATAATATCATGGTAAAGTTTTAGGGATTATATATAGTATAAAATATGAAAATAAAATTGGGTAAAATTATAAAAAAAATGTATAGTTAAAAAAACTTTAAAAGTTTAAATCAATGGTGTAAACGCTGGATTTCACCTGAGGTCCACAATCGAGATTTGTATGATGGGGCACTAGTGATTCTGCAAAATAAAAATAGTGTGAGTGTGGAGAATCTACCCACTGGTGTGGTGGGTGCCGTAGGCACTCCGACGCTTAAGTCAGTAATGAAGATGAACTGAAAATGATGAAATAATAAGGTATGAGTTTACCTTAACCTCCATAGACTACCGTAAGGGCGGTGGGCGAGTTTTTGGAGAGTGAGAGGTACAGAGAAATCAAGTAAGAATATTGAGACTTGAATGAATCTATAACTCTGAATCCCACTTCTATTTATAAGCTGGGGAATAGCCTAAGGTAGTTGGGATATGGGCTGTATTTATGATAAGGCCCCACTAACATGCTAATGATAACATGCTTTCGGTGATAAAGAACTTTACGTTGTTATCATTTAAGGAAAAGAGGATATTGTAGGCACTGCATTTTTGCATGTAAGTCTCGATGATGAGTCTCGTATGGAGACACTACCTTATAAACTATGGAAGTCGCGAGAAACGGACGTGGGAAGGGTAAAGTTTGAAATTGGCATTTTTGTTGGATTTAATTCGGTTGTCTAGCTTCGGTTTTCTTGTTGGATCTCTGTTTCAAAGTTTATCCTTGGCCCAAAACCCCATAAGCCACTCATCAAACCATACACCAAGCCCAAATACCTAAGCCTATCAAAAACCCAAAGCCCACGCCCAAACAAAGCCATTCACGCCCATCACTCTCTAATTAACCAAAATCACATTTAGCACATGCATAAAATCAAGCCAAATCCTTTCCTAAATAAAAGAAATCTCATGGATCTCTTTCCTAATCAAAAGCAATCACTATCCTAAATTAGAGAGATTGATTCCTTATGAGATACTAATTAGGAGATGTCATTATCCTTGGAATATCCTTTCCTATTCGGACTAGGATTTCTTCCATCCCTTTGCCTATAAAAAGAGGCATTCACCACCCTTACCAACCCTAGCTCATTCACGCCCAAAAGCCTCCCAAAAATTCACTTCATATTGCCGCACAACTCACACACCAAAACCTCTCCATTGCCGCACCACAACATCACCAAAACCTCTCCATTGCCGCACCACAACATCACCAAAACCTCTACATTGTCGCACCACAACATCACCAAAACCTCTCCATTACCGCACCATCACAACACCAAAACCCTTCCATTGCCGTACCAATTACCTAGTCCATTCCTTCACCAAATACTACCCCTGAAATCCCCCTGCAACAGCCGCATATAACCTCATAAAATTCACCAAAACAGCCCCGTTACTATCGTAAAACAGTCTCGTACTGCAGCCCCCCTCATTACCGCATATTACCCTCAAAATAACCCCAATTTGACTCCCTTAAAATCGCAAAGAACTAGCACCAAACAGTGAGGAAACAGCAGTGAAATAGAATGAAAATAGCAGCCCAAATAGCGAAACAGCAAAGGAAAATGTTGAGTTAGTGAACCGGAGGAGTTGCGGATCATCAAACCTTCCAACGACCGTGTAACACACTTCCAAGAAGCGACATAAAAGGTTAGACCTGAGGTCACCTTCTTTATTTATTATCTTTCGTTTCTTTTATTTATTTTAATATATCTTCGCTTGAGAGTCGTTAGTTGATTTATGTTGTGGCCGTTGGGTGAATGTATATGTGTTCTTTCTTGTGGTATATCGGATGGAAACCCGAACGTAAATTCCGTAGCCGAATCCGAATGGACGGTATTGCGATTTGCTCTCCGGATACAATGCCACGTACCACTTGAGAGATACATATATTTCATTCATTCAACATTGTATTCGAGCATGATTAGGTTGATAGCATGTTATTTATCTTAAGCATGATTTAGTCGATAGAAGTTTCTTCCTTTATGCACGATTTAGTCGATAGAAGTTTCTTCCTTTATTCATGATTAGGTTGTTTTATATCATATTATGGATTTAATATATATTTATGCTTAGATTCTTATTTATTTTCCGCATTAGATAATTGAGCATGCTTGTGTGATGATTGTATGTTCTTGCATGTTTTCCGTTATGACAACTTACTTTAAAGTATGTGAACTTAGATATAGGTTTCATTATTATTATTATGCATACGAACTTAGGTGTAGGCTACCTTTGAGCATACATGTTGAGTAGATTCCGTTAGTTTATTGCACAAATCATATCATTACAAGTGACATAAGTAAGGGACCATTCTGAACCCAACGGTTTGAGGTCTTCCCTTGCGAGGGGTGAGTGGACCTTAAATCTTTGTCCCGGTTCACACCGGGTGGCGACTCCATGTTATTTCTCCGGTTTAGTTCCCCCACGGGCTATTCCGTACTCCCAACTAGGCCGCGAGCCTAGAACAGCGTTGCCGATTTCTGTGTCCTACAGTCTGGCGACTCCACTGGGGATAGAGAATTGGCCCCGAAATAATATCTTGTAATGATTGTGATTTATGCTTTAGTCAACCATGTCTATCGTGGGTTGAAAGGGGTTTAATCAAAGGCACTTTTAAGGCTAAGTAATGGTTTGGTGTCTTCCTTCATTCACTACCTTTCTATAAGGAAAAGTTGTGAAGGCATCTGGATAATCATGTACTCGTAGCTTATTGTGATGGACTAATCTAGAGGACTCGTTGTTTATTCCTGTCACCAAGCGATAAGAGCCTAAGAGGCTTGGGTTTTTAAGAGAGTTCGCTCTGCCCTCCCTCTGGGGAATCTACAACGGGAAATCCATTTGACTGTCAGTCACGCACCATAACTCGTTGGCACGTACCTTAGTGTATAAAAAAGGTGCGCTCACTTGGTCGCTCGGACCCTTGAGTGGGGAGACCTAGTTATGGGCAACCCTTCGTCGACGAGAGCCTTTGTATATACCCCTGTAAACCCGCGCATGAACTATAGTTGTAGGATCAGTAGAAACTATTCCTTTATATTTGTGTTTAGGACCATTGTCATTTGGACTCAATTGGACTTTTTGTCATGAGGTATGGGCTTGTTGGGCCATTTAAACTGGGACGAGTATGTGCTTTATGGCATTTAGGCCTCTTATCATTCGAAGTCATTTAGCCATGTTATCGCAAAGTGTAAACCTGTTGGGCCTTTTCAACTGGGATAAGTTTGACCGCGTAATGGTGTGGTTAAATACTTTAAAATGGTAATGGGCCATTAGTATAAAGGTTTTATGATTTTTATGTTACATGCATTGCACGCATATACACTGACACACGATCTTAAAAGACACCATAGATTCCCGTTGGGTTAGGGAAGAGGGGAGACTAATCAAAAGACCATCAGTAAACATGAGTGAATCCGTCAATGAGGGGTCTCGAATGGATCAGATTGAAGCTAATCTCACCAAAATGACTGAACAAATGCAAGCTCTGACTGCTGCCATGTCTAATATGGCTGTGCCCCGCGCTGCAGGAGGATCTGAAAATGAGAGGCATGAGGGCCCTTCGAGTGGTTTGAATGATGATGCTCCGGTGTTTGATGATGATATGGCTGAATATGCCGCTGGGAGAATAGCCAGGTCTCAGGCTGAGATACAAAAGCTCTGTGATCAGATGGAGTATGTTACCCGTAAACTGAAGGGGAAACATGAGGACTTGTTGGATTATGAGGCGATGACCTTCGAGGAACAGCTGCCAGCTCAGTTTAAAATGCCCGATATTGCCAAATTCAATGGGAATGGAGACCCGATGGTCCATCTACGGCAATATGTCTCAATGATGAGTTCAGTGGGCCTGTCCCAGCGCTAAGTCCAAAAGATGTTTGGGATGTCACTCGAGGGGGCACCTGAAGTGTGGTATCACAGCCTTGAGAAAACGGTTAAGGAAGATTGGAGGGAACTTGTTGATGTCTTCCTAAAGCAGTAAGTCACAGACTTAGAGATCGACTTGTCGCTTCGCGACTCGGAGAATACTAAGCAAAATCTGGAGGAGAGCTTAAAGAGTATGTGGACCGTTGGAGAAGCCAGTTTTTAAAGATGCAGACTCGGCCCTCAGATAAGGACCAAATAAAGATGATTATCAAGGGTACTAAGCTCTCGATTTATGGTAAGCTGAGGAGAATGACTTCCATGATCGTAGATTTCCGACAGCTGAGGGAAACTGTCATGGATATTGAAGAGGAGGAAGCCGAGAATCGGAAGTTTTATAGTCTGAATAGGAGGACAGCCGAAGGACCCTCAGGTGCTAAGCCTGTTTTTGCGGAGGTTGTTGCCATTAAGAACCAACGATTTTCCAACCTGGGCAGACCTTTGTCCAAAGTGCTTGAGAAATTGACAAGGCAAGGGCTCTTGAAACCATTGGAGCCGAAACCACTCTCAAATCCTCCCCCACCGAACCTCAACATGAGCCGCTACTGTCACTTTCACCAATAGAATGGCCATGACACCGATAAATGTGCCCGTCACCGCCATGAGATCCAAGATTTGATTGACTCCCACAAGATTCCTGACCCTAAGAAAGAACAACCAAACACATACCGCAACCCATTGCCCAACTATCACTCCGTCCCCCCACCTACTTATATGATCAACTCTGGCCTACCCGAAGACCTTGTCTTGCAAACCTTTGACTGCCAAGCCTCTTGCCTGGGGATTTGGGATAGTAACAGTGAGGATGAGATGGAACATAATAAGAATTTCTGGGAGGATTTCTCGAGTAGCGACGAATATGAGGTAAATGGGATGACCCAAAGTGGGCATTTTTATAATGATATTGCAGAAAATGGGAAGAAAATATTGACAGAAGGCCGAGAAGTGGCCGAGAATACAGAGAATACTGAGGGAGATGTTGTGCTGTGGCAACTGAAAAAGACCCGAGCACATTTGAGTATCTGGGAGTTGTTGTATGCGTCTGGAGAGCATAGGCGAGCTATGGTTGACACGTACAGTTTGTCCCCTTCTCTCTAAGTCAGAGATTTATTGACTTGGAGAGTACCTGTCAACTGGGATTTGAATAAAAGCATATAGACGTACCTGAATAATGATGTCACTTGGACCTCTGGGAGGATGGATCTGTTGATTGGACCAAAGGTACGACCAAGATCATTTCCAGTCAACCAGACCTACAAGAGGTCTTTGGTGTCATTTAGAAGGCTTTGATCTTGACTCGACATGAACTATATGGAATATTCCCAGTCGGCTGAACTAGATGAAGGTTCAGGATAATCTCAATTCGACTGGTCAGTGGACCAATGAAGTCTTCAATGTCGTCTGGACTAGATGAAGGTTCAGGTCTTGATCTTGACTCGACATTAGCCATGGGGAATGTTCCCAATCGACTGAACCAAGTGAAGGTTCAGGATAATGTCCTTTCGACTGGTCAGGGGACCAGTGGAGTCTTTAATGTCGTCTGGACTAGATGAAGGTCCAAACATTGATCTTAACTCGACATGAGCCATGGGGAATGTTCCCAGTTGACTAAACCAGATGAAGATTCAGGATAATCTTCATTCGACTGGTCAGAGGATTAGTGGAGTCTTCAATATCATCTAGACCGGATAAAGGTACGGGCCTTGATCTTGACTCGACATGAACCATAGGGAATGTTCCCAGTCGACTGAACTAGATGAAGGTTCAGGATAATCTCCATTCGATTGGTCAGAGGACTAGTGGAGTCTTCAATATCGTCTGGACCAGAGGAAGGTCCAGGCTTTGATCTTGACTCGACATGAGCCATAAGGAATGTTCCCAGTCAATTGAACCAGATGAAGGTTTAGGATAATCTCTATACGACTAGTAAGAGGACCAGGGAGTCTTCAATATCGTTTGGACCAGATGAAGGTCCAGGCTTTGATCTTCACTCGACATGAGCCATGGGGAATGTTCCAAGTCGACTAAACCAGATGAAGGTTCAGGATAATCTCTATTTGACTGGTCAAAGGACCAGTGGAGTGTTTCACATTGTCGTGTCGATTGGGAGCAGCTCACATGACCATGCTAATCTAGTGATCATGACCATTGTCAGTAGACATGATTGGAGGCTTTATCGAGTGGGCCAGCTGGTGGCTATAATAATAAATGTGCTCTATTGACATGGTGAGATGTTTGGCAACCCATCAGTTTTCGAATGGAAGAAAGTAATGCAATAATGTTTTTGTACATGTCGTCTAGGATAGAATCATCCGGGGAACTTGATGGCTATCCCGAGTAAGAATAAGGTCTGTTGCGTCAAATGAAACCATGGTATGCCTTTGTAGATGTTGCCTAAACCATTGTCGTTTGGAAAAATTCTGGCCATATTCGGTTAGAATAAAGTTTTTCATCTGGGCAGTCTATTGGCTGGAGCTCCTATATGAAAAAATATTGTCACTCGTCTCATGGTGGATACTGATCTTTGAAGGGAATTTCTATCTCAGGCAAACGAAGCTGTTTCTTTATGTTCCCAATCGACACTTAAGCTTACCTCTCATTATCGGTTTAGGCTTTATTTACGTTAAATGGTCTGTTGAATGTCTTGGGCCCTTACTCAATTAATATTGTGGCCCTAGATTTAGCCACGAGGCGTCTTTTAGCAGGAATTTGAAGTGCCAAAATTGGGAGGAGTATAAGAGAGCTAGGAAGCTCATTTTCCTTTATTCTCAAAAATTTTCTCGATTCGGCAAGTAGGAAGAGCTCTCAAGCCTTCAAGGTATTCTTCAAAAATTCTTCTCGTGTTCTCCAATTTCCTTTGTTGTTCATAGGGTAGATTCAAACTGTTCTTGATAAATATGAGGTTTTGATCTTTGGAATTTCTGAGGCTTTAGGAAATTGTGTTTGTAGGATATTGTTTATTTGATCCTTAGAAAGTAGAAGAAACCAACCCTTAACTATTTCAAGTTATGTCATTTGGAAAATTTCGAATGAAGATTCGCATGATGGTATTGATATGCAAATAGATAGGTATACTGAATCACTTGTGGGAATATCTTCGAGTGAGTCGAGTGGGGAAGATGCCCAAGCTGATTGGTCGCATGAGGGTCTTCTTGAGGCTGGAAATGTGACTGTAGTTGAACCACCATTAGGAATACCCACCGATGCGACGCCACTTAGGACACTACCAGCCATTGGGGAGTCGAGTGGGACCCCTAGCACAAGTGAACCGATGAATATTCTTACCATAAATCAAGCTAGTCGTGTGACTGAAAAATCAATGATGGAGATGAAGTTGATATATAGGTTTCCTCAGTCTATAGAAGTTAGGTTAGCTACGTCGACTGGGAGGATTGACTATTAAGTTCCTGGGTGGATTGGGTTTTATGAGCATCATTTTGCTGATTGGTTTAGATTCCCAATACCCAAGTTAGTTTGGGAGGTACTGAACCACTATGAGTTAGCCCCGTCCTAGTTGATGCCAAACACATGGAGAATTCTGTTGTCGATTGAGTGCATTGCGTTTGAGTTGGGAATTGATTTTAGGGTAAGGGATCTGCTGCATACATACTCCATGAAGGAGTATATGAGAGAGAATGGGAGATATCATTTATATCTTCGTCAGAAGAAAGAACCTTTGGTCTTGGGGCTTACAACGAATGACATGGGAGAGAGTGTATTCGGGTCGATTGGGGCCGGTCGTATTCCCGAACATTGGAATTTATCGAGTGAGCATTGTACCTTGATTTCTAATATTTACATTTTTTCTTTGTATGACTGAGGTCTTTGTTTTTCCATTTGTAGGTCTTCAGCGAAACAGGACTTTTGACATCACCAATCGTGTCGTTTCGAATACGAAGTTCATCCTTAGCCTGCCCACCCCTGAGAGAAACTGGAGAGCCGTTCTGGAAGAAATGAGATTGAGATTGACCCCATTATGCAAGGAAATTTTCGATCCATAAGGTATCCCTTTGGCCCTCTGTAAATAAATTATGGCTGTGATCTTGGCTACTTGTTCGTGTGGACTGACTTTTAGGGAGTCGTTATTTTTAAAGCCACTAACACCTGAAGAGATTTTGTGCACAGCTGAATTCAAGGTGCTTTCACTCCATGAAATGAAAAATAGAAGGAAAAATAAGAGGGCCAAATGGAAGGAACCAGAAGCTGCAGACATTGAGGTCCTAATCCAAAAGAAGTTACTTCTACTGAGGCTGTTGTTATGACTAGGCAGTCAACTGAATTGGTTGTAGCATCCAGGAAGATAAAAGTAGTGATTAAAGTGGAGGAAGACCTTGAGAATTGCCATAGTGAAGATTCCTTACGGGTCGATCGTGATTTCAAATCCTTCCAGCCTCTCAAAATTCATCAAATGGCTCATCCTTGAAGAATATGAAAATAGGCTGGCTGAATTGGGTCCGATAAAGACAAGCAAAAAGATCGCGGCGTTGAGCTATCAGATAACGTTACAAATGAACTCCCCTCTTTTAGTCGAATGGAGAATAACACCACGTTTTTCCAGGTTATGGAATGTGGCCTTTTCATGCAATAATATGTCGAGTCGAATCAAAGGCGAATGAGAGAGTTGGAGAATTCTAACACGTTAGTTAGAAAAGAGGTTGTCGAGATGAATGCACTACTGGAAGCCTCTGAAATGAAGGCCATAATGGTTGAGAAATTGGAGAATGAATTGAAGGCCATTCAAGCGACTTTGAAATTGGAGAGGGAAGTATCTAGAGCTACAATCGAAGAATACGATGAAAGATTGGATAGTTTGAGGAAAGAGAAAGCCTCGTTGGTTGAGCAGCTCTAGGTGATTGCTTTTGAATCGATGATGAAAGGAATGAGCGATCTTATGAAAGAGTATCTTTCCGGAAAGCTTGTAGCATGGAAACCAAAGATATGGATCAAAGAATATGACAAATTGGTTTCCGGACTCTCTCTTTTGACTGAGGGTGAAGAAGAATAGAAATTAGAGAAAGTTCACTCTAAATAGGCGGGTTCTGATGTTGAAGAGGAAGTTCACTTGAAAAATGAGGTTCTGATGTTGTAATTGGTGATGTTGTTGATGGAGGGATGGTTGTCGTGGAACATGTAGAGGCGGGTGAAGGCACTGGTTCACTTGAAGTCGACCTAATTATTCAATCTGTTGTGCGGGATGCATCTGCTAGTTTCGATGCTTCTGTTGAAGAACGATTTATGTAGTTTGTACTTTTTTTCTTTTTTTTTGTGTAAAAAAATGTTGATAATTGAATGAAAATGACTTATTAATGAATCTTAAATTTACTTGCTTGATTGCTGTATCGCCTTTTAAAAGACGAATATTAGTTGACTATATACAAAATAGCATGATCCTTGTCCCCTAGTCAAAATTTAATCATTTGTCGAGTGGGTATATTATGACTTAATATTGTGTCACTACTTGTAGAATCACTTGAGATAAATTGCGTTCCAGCTATTCTGAATTGGTCTTCCATCCGCGGTACTCATCTTCTATACTCATTGCCCAACAACTTTTGTAATGATGTATAGTCATTCCCATGTTGGCTCGAGCTTTCCATCACCAACTTCTTTAGTGTTTTAGAAGACCTTGCATAGGACCTAATCTCTTTCTTTGAATGTTCTGCATCTGACATTTTTTTGAAGTATTTGGCCATTCTTTGTTGATAGGCAGCAAGTCGTATGAAGGCATGTTCTTTTAGTTCATCAATTGTATCAAGTTTCAGATTCATGAGCTATCGATTTGATCCTTCCTCAAGCCAATAGTAGTGATGGATGGGATATTGCCCTCAGCTGGGAAGTTCATCTGCCATGCTCATTTTGCTTTCTCCAATCTTATCTTCATCGTGCTCATAATTATCTTGTTGGAATACTCGGCTTGACCATTGGCTTATGGGAAGCATGGGGTTGGGAAGCTTAGTTTGATTCCAAAATTCATGCAAAAGTCTTGGAAACAGTGGCTGATGAATTGAGAACCATTGTCGGTCACAATCTCTCTTGGTAGCCCGAATCGACATATGATATTTTTCCAAACAAAGGCCTTCACTTTGCGGTTCGTATCTTGGCAAAAGCCTCTGTTTCAATCCATTTGGAGTATTAATTTGTAAGTGCAAGCATGTAGATCGTTGTCATTGGGCGGTTAGGAGTTTTTCTACAATATCCATCCCTCATTTTATGAATGGCCAATGGGAAATAATGGGGTTAGTCTTCCAGGTGGTAGGTGTGAGATGGGGGTGAATCTTTGACATTTCTCATACTTACGGGAATAGTACCCTCTCATATGGGCTCGACATGCCAAACTTCTTCCGCCATAGTGATTTCTACATTCTCCTTCATGTAGCTCGACCAATATATATTGGGTTCTTTGGGAGTAAGGCACCTAAGGTATGGTCCAGATAAAGATCTCTTTAGAAATTAGTCTTCATAGAGAGTGAACATGGCAGCTTGTCATTAAAATTTTCGAGCCTCGGCTTTGTCTTCTGGGAGTATGCCATTTTGCAAGTACTTCACTAAAGGAGTCATTCATGAGTCGGCTGAATGGATTGAGGCAACTTCCTTAGTTTCTTCCTTCCATATGGCTAGCCATTGCATGTACACCACTGGAATGGACTATGGTTTGTCTCCTTACATTATAGAACCGAGGGTGGTCAAATCGTCTGCATATGTATTTTCATTCATAAAAACTTACGATGTTGTGAGTTCCTTAAATGTCGACTGTAGTTCTTTCACTTTCTGTAAGTATGAGGCCATTTATGAGCCTCGTGCTTGATACGACCTTTGGAACTGGTTGACGATTAATTGGGAGTCTGACTTTACAGTGATCTTTCTGGCTCCCAGTTCTCTGGCCAGGGTCAAACCATCTATCAAAGCTTCGTACTCGGCTTCATTATTGGTGACTTTGAAACCACATTTTACTGCATGTTGTACCGTGTCGCCTTCAAGAGT